>CM021102.1:285146184-285198370 GCA_007115665.2 Sequoiadendron giganteum | reverse complement strand
CACCTCCTCTCCATCCCTACCTCTCCCTCTATCTCTGCTTTGATATCTACTTCTCTCTACCTATTTGTCCCTCTATACCTATTTCTCTTTCCCTCCTTGCCTCCTCTCTCTCAATATCTCTACCTTCTTTCCCTCTCTACCCTTAACCCTCAACCCTAAAAACTTAAAACCCTCTACCCTCTACCCTCTATCTCTCTCCCACTCCCTCTCCCTCCTACCCCCTCTCCCTCTCTCAAGTCTCTCTCACTCACTCACTCCTTCTATGTCTCTCCCCTCTCTCCTTATCCCTCTACCCTTAAAACCTTAAACCCTTAAACCCACTACCCTCTATCTCTCTCCCACTCCCTCCCTCTCTCCCTCTCTCTCTCTCTCACTCACTCCCTCTATCTCTCTCCCCTCTCCCATTAACCCTATTAGAACCCAAAATTTCATGAAAATCCTAAGGTCTTTCACTTATTTGAATCGAATATTTCCCTATCTTTTCCATAAAAAATCATTTTTCCCATCCAAATTCATTCAAATTCCTTTACCACCATTCAAAAAGGCTAAAAAATTACTTATATCCTATACCAGTACCCTAAACCCTTTAAATTTTTCTCCCTAACATGGATAGCCTTCAAATAGTTCACGGTTGTGTGGTAGAGGGTCAACCTAGCAGTCATCAAACAACCACCGCTATACCGCGTGTAGTAAAATCTATACCTGTGGTAATGCAGTAATCAGGGAAGCAATCGGCGACAGTGAAGGTAGCGGCTAACGATCAAGCACAAAATGTTTACCACGCCACCATGCGTAGTCTAAACATAGACCACGTTGGCGTGGTGATGGTGAGTCATTGGTGAGGCAGAAGTCAGTGGAGGGCCACCATAGTACCGCTGGTAGTCAAGTCGGTGACCGAGGTGATTGCAGTGGAAGCAGAGATGGTGAACAGTTAGCGGGCTGGTAGTGGCAATGTAGCGGTTGGTAAGCAGTTACTACTATATCGCAACCTGTGAAAATGGTAACCGTGGTAGCACGGTAAGGTGATAAACGAAACCGAAGTAGTCAAGGTCAAGGTACCGTGTTACCATGGGGAGACATAAGTTTGACCATGGTAAGGTGGTAGAAATAAAAAGGACTTTGCAGCAGCATACAAAGTTAAATAAAAGGCGGGAAAATATTAAAGTGAAGATTTAAAAGCTAGAACCATAGTCAGAAATATTTAATTTGCCGAGAGGCAATATAATTAAATATTTTAATCTCTGTGATAAAATATAAATGGACATAACTGGGAAATGAAGGTTCGTGCCCCTTGGGATTTCATTGTATAAATATTTGCAAAAAATTTGGAGAGGGGTTAGAGGAGTGAGTTTTTCTCAGAAATAAGACTGGGAATGGAAATAATGTACAAATCTTTCTTGAAACAGAGCAATGGAAACTGATGTTTTAACTGGTAAAAACCTTCTGGTTGAGTTGTTGAGATGCTATAATTTGTATTATTTTTATCTTGGTTCTCTCCAATTCGAAATCTTTTGATCATTTGAGTTAATGTATCAAGCATAAATTTTGATTCATCAAGGTGCATGTTTTCACTTTGTGTCATTTTTATTTGCTGGTGTCTCAAGTCAGAATTAGAACCCTTCAAGTAAGTCACAGTGTTTAAGAGATTTCTTTTGGATGATTTAAGTAGAACCAAGTTAGAAAACATTCCAGCATAATTTATGCAAGCCATAAATAAATAAAATTATATGCCAGTCATAAGATTCCATTTTATAAAGTGCCTAACAACTAGAAATTAAACCAGAGAAGGAAAACACATATCATTTTCTATTTTGACTCCATTTCCCATGTGGATAGAAGGCATTGATCTGCCTCAACCCAGAGATAAAAATTCACATCAAACATCATTTCAAAAAACCTTTCATTTGTGTAGTAGGAGTAGGATTAGTTGTAGTGGTTTTCATCTGTTCACTTCCATTTTCCATTGTGGATAGATTGCTCAACCAGGAAATACATGTCAATCTGCATCACTCATTAGGTACACTCGCCTTGGTCTAGCAAAACCTAAAGAGAAGAAGGTTCAATTGCATGAATTGGCCTTGTACATTAGCCAAAAGAATTGTGAGAGCTTGGCAACCTCTCATGGTTCAAACCTACATTTTGGGTAAGTGCACCAAGATGGTTCCCAAAAAGGGGACTTAAGTGGACAACTATTTTCTCAAATAACAAAATACTAACCTTGGACATGAAATTGAGGATACTTAGACTCAAAATTTTGAGATGGAACAAAAAGAAGGATTCAAGTGCTCCAAGTCTACTTTCTAAACTACTAATTTATTTTGAAAATGATTGAGATTAAGGGGTTCAAATGAGGGATGTACACAAATTGGTGTTGTTTTTGTCAAAAAAACATAACATAGCAACTCTTATATGACCCTCGTACGATGAACTTTTTTCTAGTATTTTTAAAATCGCAATGGTCAGAAGTTAGCTAATAGTATGTAGTTGATGCACGATTTTTCTGATAATTTTTTAATGAATATTTGTTTTTTTACTAATTTGCGAAGTGGACATATCCTGAAAATAGAATTTTGGTCGTGCTATCCCTACAAATTTTGGAAAGTAATTGATTTGTTTTTTTTTTAATTTTTTAATTTTGTAGAATGGAGTCTAGTTTCTAAAGATGTAATTTATTTGAAAATTTGATGAACGCTTAATTTATAACGAAAAAAATACCAAACACTTCTTTTTGGCAAAAACAAGACATACAGATAAAATAAATTATGGATGAAAGACTTAACATTTTCAAAAAGTGAAAAAAATTACATCGTTGGATAGCTAAGGGATAACCCAACATTACCCATGTGCTCGATTTTTTTGATATTGAACCACGTGCAATCCTGACGGTGAGCACGAACTCGATTATGAGAAATATGGTGGATTTTTTAAAAACATGTCTCTGGTCGTTGGGAATGCCCTTCAAACCTTTGGGTTGGAATTCCAAGGCAATACCAAGCTTAAATTTCGGTAATTCTCAAAGCAAGATATAACATGAGCATGCTATAACGTGAGCGCATTATAACGTGCTCGCGTTATATCTCACTTTTGACATGGTTTTTGCTTCTGCGGGGAACATGTCTACTAGCACATAACACGCTTGTGTTATGTCTTACTTTATGTTAAATGCTAATATATTAATGTATGCTGATATATTTTTATGTACATGTATGTATGTATGCTTGTATGGATGTAAGATTATATGTGCAAATGTATTATGCTTGTATGTATGCATTTATGTATGTCTTTAGATGAAGGGAGAATTTAGAGAGAGTCTAGAGAGATGGAGAGGGGGTCAAAGTGAGAGTTTAAGAGAGAGGGAGTGGGAGAGAAGGGGTTGGATTGAGGGGAACTTAGCTAGGTAGGGTGGGAGGGATAGAGGGAGGGAGAGAGAGAATTGATGGAGAGGAAGAGAGAGAGAGGGGGGTGGGAGAGAGAGAATTGAGGGAGAGCGAGAGAGAGAGAGAGAAAGAGAAAGAGAGGGTTATGTAGGTAGGGTGGGAAAGGGAGAGACTTGAGAGTGTGAGAGGGAGAGACTTGAGAGTGTGAGGGGGGTGAGAGGGAGAGACTTGAGAGATAGGTAGTGAGAGGGAGTGTGAGAGAGATGGAGTGTGAGAGAGATGGAGTGAGAGATAGGGAGTGGGAGAGAGAGGGAGTGTGAGTGAGAGACCTGAGAGAGGGAGAGGGTGTGAGAGAGAGTGACCTGATAGAGGTAGAGAAAGAGGGGGGTGGAGTTAGAGGGACTTATCTAGGTAGGGTTGGAGGGATAGATAGAGAGAGAGGAGAGAGACAAAGAGAGAGCTACCTAGGTAGGTTGCTAGAGGGAGAGACCTTAGAGAGAGAGGGGGTGGCAGGAAGAGACATGAGAGAGGGAGAGAGAGGTAGTGGGAGAGAGTGGGATGGAGTGGGAGGGACATAAAGAGAGATGGATAGAGGGAGTGAGAGAGGGTGGTAGGGATTGATTGAATGAGAGGTACGCAGAAAGAGGGAGACGGTAGATAGAGACAATTAGAGAGGGTGGGAGGGAGGGAAGGAGGGAGAGGTGATATGCATAGATAGAAAGAAAGTGATAGGGGTTGAGGGTATAGGGTTGAGGGATTAGGGTGGAGGACCTATAGGGTTGATGGTTTCTAGGGTACTAGGGGTTTAAGGTTTGAGGGTTGATGGAATAGGTTTGATGGTAGGGGGTATTTGTTGAGGGTATAGGGTAGAAGGTTTAAGGTTTAAGGGTTTAGGGTTGAAGGGTTTGGGGTTAAGGGTTTAAGGTTAAGGGTTTACTTGGTTGAGGGTAGAGGGTTTAGGGTATAGGTTTGAGGGTATATGGTTGAAGGATTAGGTTCAGGGTCCAATGTAATGGGTAGAGGGTTTAGGGTTTAAGGATTGACGTTGAGGGTTGAGAATTGAGGGTTGAGTGTTTAATGTATAGGGTAAAGGGTAGAGGGTTGAAGATTGAGGGTTTAAGGTATAGGGTCGAGGGATTAAGGTTGAGGGTCCAATATATAGGGTAGAGGTTATAGGGGTTGAGAGATTAAGGGTTGATGGATTATGGTTTAGGGTAGAGTGTATTGGGTAGAGGTAAGAGGGTAGAGGGTAGAGGGTAGAGGATAAAAGGTTTAATACTTTAGGGTTTAAGAGGTTAGGGTTAAGGTTCGAGGGTTTAGGGTTGAGAGTTTAAGGGTTTAAAGGTTGAGTGTTTAAGGGTCAAGAGGGTTGAGGGATTAGGGTAGAGAGTTTACTAAGTGGGTTTAAGGGTTGGGGGATTAGGGTTGAGGGTAGAGGATTGGCGGTAGAGGGTAGAGGGTTCATCAGTTAGGGTTTAAGGGTTTAGGGTTTAGGGATGAGGGATTAATAGGTTATAGGGTAGAGGTTATAGGAGTTGAGGGATTAGGGTTTAAGGGTTGAGGGTTGAGGGATTCAGAGGGTATAGGGGTTGAGGGATTAAAGTTTAAGGGTTGAGGGTTGAGGGTTGAGGGATTAAGAGGGTATAGGGGTTGAGGGATTAGGCTTTAATGGCTGAGGGTTGAAGGTTCAAGGATTAAGAGGGTATAGGGGTTGAGGGATTAGGGTTTAAGGGTTGAGAATTGAAAGGTTGAGGGATTAAGAGAGGTGTTATAGGGTTGAGATTAGGGTTTAGAAAGGGTTATAGGGCTTGAGGGATTAGGGTTTAAGGGTTGAGGATTGAGGGTTGAGGGATTAAGAGGGTATAGGGTTTGAGGGTTGAGGGATTAAGAGGGTATAGTGGTTGAGGGATTAGGGTTTAAGGGTTGAGGGTTGAGGGTTCAAGGATTAAGAGGGTATAGGGGTTGAGGGATTAGGGTTTAAGGGTTGAGGGATAAAGAGGGTATAGGGGTTGAGGGATTAGGGTTTAAGGGTTGCGGATTGAGGGTTGAGGGATTAAGAGGGTATAGGGGTCTAGGGATTAGGCTATAGGGGTTGAGGGTTGTGGGATTAGGGTTTAAGGGTTGAGGGTTGAGGGTTAATGGATTAAGAGGGTATAGGGGCTGAGGGATTATGGTTTAAGGATTGAGGGATTAGGGTTTAAGGGTTGAGGGATTAAGAAGGTATCGGGGTTGAGGGATTAGGGTTTAAGGGTTGAGGGTTGACGGATTAAGAGGGTATAGGGGTTGAGGGATTAGGGTTTAAGGGTTCCCACTTTCTCCCACTCTCTCAATCTCCCACTCTCTGCTTCTCCCTTTCTCCCACTCTCTCTTTCTCCCACTCTCCCCCTCTCTCCCTCCCTCTCTATCTCCCACTCTCCCCCTCTCTCCCTCCCACTCTATCTCCCACTCTCTCCCTCTCTCCCTCCCACTCTCTCTTTCTCCCACTCTCCCCTTCTCCCTCCCTCTCTATCTCCCACTCTCTTAGAAACTCCTATACTCTCAAAAATACACTAAGAAAACCAAATTTCACATAACACGCTCGTGTTATAACACAAGCGCATTTTTTACTCCACTAAAATGGTAAAAAAATCTATATATCCATGATTTGAAGGCCCACAGTCTGCATATTCCCCTAGTTCTGCATGTGCTCTGACAAAAAATAGCTTTTTGATGGTGTTGTGAAGTGTGCAAGCATCTTTTTCACATTCCATCACCTTTTCCATGATCTTTTTACCACCTTTGCATGAAATAGCAGAGTTTCCACCTTGAAAGACATATAATATCAATTGAAGTGTGGAAGGGAACAAGCTTTTGAATAATTCAAATTGTTGTGGAGTTTGAAGAAAAAAGAAGCTAAGGCTACATAATTGGGTTGAACTCCTCCATTTGAAAGTCTGGTTTTTAAGGTATGTGAAGTCTTTACACATTTTCTTTCATTCTATTATGGCTTGCTTTCATTTTTGTTTGTCATTATAAGCTTAGGTTGTTAATGCACATTTTAAATTACCAAATTATATACACAATTATATACACTTGCCAATTATAGAAATTTTGAACCATTCACCAAAATTGATCCTTTAAAACAACTCCAAGCCTCTACCATTCCTCTGAAGGGTCCAAACACCTTCCAATACCTTTTCACAAACTGATGCAGACAAAGGAGGAAATCAACACCTTTCTTGACACACTTATTCGACTATATTTCCCTTCACAAAACATTTGATTCGTATACTCAAATTAGCATTAAGAGTTCCCAATTCCTTAAGGACCTTCAAAAAACCTTGAAAATATTGAAAATAACTGATTACAATCAACTAAGTTCCTCAAAACATCAACCAATGATTATGTCATTCACAAGTTGTCTTAAATCTTTCGTAATGGCACCATTGTTTACAAACACAAACTATAATTCTTAAGGCACAACCAAACCATTATTTGTTTATTAAATCTTTGTTTGAGTTAGTACAACAAAAATGAAACCTTTTAGAAGTCCACCCTTACACACACTATCCACATTACTAGTAGCCAAGCATCTACAAACTATCACATGTATCTCCCAAACCATGCACACACTTCAAACTGTGATACTCATTTTTGATGCAGAGTTAGAGGACCCAAAACCATTGAAGATGTCAAATTTCCTTCAAAAGCCATCTAAGAAGATTAAAAAGGTGTAATGGACCAATCCCAACACTCCTCCAAGTTGGAAAACAAACAAAAACATTATTTCCCAAATTTCACCCTTGGAATCTAGTTACTGTGCAAAACCAGTTTTGGGCCCTTAACTCCAAAACATTTGAAAAAACCAAGAAAATAAAAGAATGATTGTAGCACCAATTTCAGAGTTGCAAGACATACCTTAACCCATCACATGACTCCTTTGGGACAACATTAAGAAAACTGACCTTTTTCACTATTTTAGGCCTCCAAGTAGGCCAATTTTACAAAGGAACTACCCTTAGAACTTCACCCCAAACATCCAAACCCAAAAATAGTCTTTAATTAGGTCTCAAAACAAGATAGTTTATAGGTCTTACGACCTTACCCACTCAACTAAGCTTCCAATACAAAACCCCCATTTTTCAATGCAAAGAGGGAGGGTTTGTAGAAACTCCTATACCCGGGCCTTCCCAGACCATTCCAAAGTATCAAACATCGTCAAAATACCATGCACAAGGTCAAAATTTCATTACATAGACCACTCCTTCAAAAAAATTTTAGGAACTAATATTCATCTCATTACCATGGTACAGATAAATTTATCCGCCATGCTGAAGAAAAAGACAAAGAGGAAACTAACAGACGAAGAGAACGAAACCTTGAAAGGAAAGGAGAGAGTTTGGGTGGCGGCATATCATGAAAAGAAGAAATTGGAAATGATTGATGAAAATAACCCAATTGTAGAGGAACCTCAACCGTCAAAAAGAGAACGGGAATTGGCAGCACAACAAGCACAAATGTGAAAGCATCGTTGTAAGACAGATTCAGATACCGTAGTTGGAGACACACCCTCTATGACAAGTGAATATGAAGGGACACCATTAAGCACAAACAAATATGGAGGGACACCATCTAGCACAAGTGAATATGGATGGACACCATCTACTGTAAGTGAATATGGAGGGACACCATTTACCGCAAGTGAATACTGTTGGATACCATCCAACACATCTCAAGATGAGAGCACATCATCACTCGAAATTGACGAAGAAGGTATGCCATCATTCCCATGTGAACCTCAAGGTATGTCTTCTTATCCACCCTCGATCGAAGGTATGCAATCTATCCCATCTCAATTAAATATTGATGAAATTCCTAATGTTGAGATGTATGTACCTAGGAGAACACCACCAAGAATTTTGCGTAGAAAGCCAAAGTATTTGATTAATATTGATGATGAGATTTTGCAGCACATGGAAGGTAATATTTCAACACACACTTGTAGAAGATATTCTGATAAGATTTGGGAATGATTCTTTGAAAGGTGAAATGAGACTGCAAGATGTCAACTATTTGTTGAAATGATGTGGGGTGTAAAGTATAGGAACATCATGAAGATTCTTGGGTTGAGAACATTGAATGCATCGAGTGACACTATTGTGAAGAATCTAATGGATTCTTATGAGAGTGTGGGTAAGACCTCACACTCAAAGGATAGTAATGTCACCCGACATGTTATTACATTGACTTTGGTAAGTTTTTAAACAAATAGAGCTCACCTAATTAAAAAGACTAGTGAAAAAACGAGAATTAGTAGAAAAACTTTATCAAGAGCCATTCAAAGGTGACAAAGAATTGAGGGAAATGACACAAATGAATTATGGAAATTCTCAGGGAGACTGTCATGAAAATATAAAGAAGTTGTCAAAGCCTTGAGAATACTAATTGAAGAGTATTGGAAGAATAACACAAGGCCATCTCCAAATCAAAGGGATGTGTTAAGAATGAGAATCGATAGTCGGAATCGTGAGCCACATCCAAAGCATTTTTTGGATATGGCTCAAACCTAATTTTTTTGGAAATTTGAAAATGATTATCCTCAAATTTGTTTTTCTCAAAGATTTTTTGAACTGCTTAAACCTTTTTATGTCAAGATAAATCACACACGCACTACTTATTGTTTTAGACTACATATTGAATTTTCTAACCATTACAATGTTTATCGTTCTATATGTTTAGATTTGCATACTAATGATGTTTTGTAGGATTGTGGAATAGAAGCCCCACCAAAATCTTCAAGAGAGTTCTTATCAAAAAAATTATGTGAAATAGAGGATGGCCAGATATTCTATAGGACAACATGCTTGGATGGTTCATGTGAGCGTTGTGGTGGCTTCCAACGTATGCCAATATGTAAACATACGGAAAGCACAAATGAGGTGGGAAAAAAACTAGTAGAGTTCGAGAAGTATAAAATAGTGGCATATGCTATAAAAGATGGGTCTCAAGAAAAAAGGTGTGATTTGGTTATTGAGAATATTCCAATGTACAAATTTATGACCACATTTCATGACAGTATATTGTCTGAGTATGCAATGCATACCCATAGAGCCCGATGGTTGGACACGTAGTTCAAGCTATGCAAGGACACCTTTCCAGTTGGAAGCATAGTATCCATGGTTGACTTTGCATAGAACTAAACTCTACAGCCACAACATGAGGCACAGTCACAGTATTACAACTCCACACAAGTTTCAATTTTTGTGCACATAGCATTCATTCATGCATCTAATAGTATAGATGAGCAAAGGAAGGTATAGAGGGAGTACCACTTTTACATTAGTGATGATCACACACATTCTCCAGAGTTCGTGCAAGGTTGCTTCCAGATGTTCTACAGTGGTTTGGCTTAGAGGGGCATAGAATATGATCAACATATAATATGGTCTGATAACTGTGCAACACAGTTCAAGAACTCGCACATGTTCTACTGGTTGTGCAGGATGCATGTCATTACAGGTGTTCAACATATGTGGAACTTTTATGAGGCTAGACATGGAAAGGGGGAGCATGATGGTGCAGGAGCATGCATGAAAAGAGCATTAGCATGAGAAGAGTTAAAGTATAAAGAAAGTGCAAAGTTGACAGATGAAAAATCAATTGTCGAGTGGTGTAATGCTTTTATGGGTTTAGGTAATGAAGGTACATCTTTAGTTTATAGATTTTCTTGGTTGATGGATGATACTAACATTGGACCATATGAAGACTGTTGTACACTAATAGGATCGAGTGAGGTACACTCTTTCCTTAGATCAAATACAGTTTCATGGAGTATTGATACACGAAAGATGGTATGCTTTTGTTCTTCATGTACAATGCAAGACTGAAATAATTGTGAGTCAAGGGAGTGGGTTGACAAATGGTTCACAAGTTATCTTAGCCCACTTCACATGTATTGCCTTCCAATGGCATTAGAAATGACACAGATAGAATCATCGATTGACTTTGACCACATATCAGATCTAGTTCAACTAGGTGATATATCTACTTTCTTAGTTGTTGAAATTCCATATCATTAGATCTTACTTTGTACTGTATTCGTAATGTTGACAAATTTCAAGAGATTTTTTGCACATATCAATGCAGGGCATGTTTATGCAGTTATTGCAAATGAAGAAAATGAAGAGGGAACAGTCTATTACTTGTGTCATTGTGTTGAGACCAAAAGGAAATTGGAGGCCCCAGTTATAGATGGAGAAAACATCGAATACCCTACAGGCTCAGTTGTGGTTACTGGAACATGGCTTAGAAGGTACCCACATTCAAGTGTTAAATATTGGCTATTTCAAGAATTTGACATGCATCGTAAGGTTCTTCATTACTCGAACCTTGTCATGGAATCCAATGTTCATTTGACCAAATATGGGGGTAGACCTTTGAACAAGATGTTATGGAAGGTTCGTGAGTCTGACCATGAGGCAATACTTGACACAATAAAGAGTAGAGAAGACCTGAATGGTTCGTTGGATTAATTTGTAAGTATATGCACATTGGTTCTTATTAATTTATACTTGTATGCACATTAATTTTTTTGATGCCAATGCTATCATCTTCTTTTACAGTGATTGGTGTCCCCTTGCAAAAAATGCAGATATATGATCCATCCAAGAGAATGTCAACTATAAAAGCAATGCAACATCCTTATTTTGATGCTTGCATGCAACATCTGTAAGTGCCTTCCATCTATTTTTATTTCATTTCCATTTTGGATGCTCTTTCTTTTTCTCTTTTACTTTGCGTATTTGTAAGTAAACTACTAAGGGTTGATTGATCTTTCATTGCAGAAAATGTTAATTTAAGAGCCATCAAAGAGAAACTCAGCCAAAAAAGAAATGCAACATACTTATTCTAATGATTTTGAAAAATCTCAATTTTTATTTCAAGCCATTATAAGAGAGCATGTGAAGCTTAGCGAGGGAATCTCAAGTTACTCATTTGAAGTTAACCTCATAATGAGCACCTATGATGTAGACATTTAAAGAGAATCTTGAATGTATGAGTGACATTGTAAAAGATCTGAGAGAACAAAGTGCCAGAGGCATTGTAATAAGATTTAATTACATAATGAGATATACTCAAATATTGTAAGGTTGGATTTCATGTTTGGTGTAGTTGCACCTTGTTCTATAAATGCCTTGAGTAGGAAAATTTGCAAACTTTGAATTTTGAAATGTAAACAATGTGAAAAAGGTCATATAAAGGTCATGTAAACAATTTATACACAATTTTTTGCAACTCGTGTGACCAAGCAGACTGTTCAAACACGTCAGAATAGGTATTTTTATGCTAGGCATGGTCCTCTTTTGCACCGAAACATGTAGAATCGCTCTGAGTTATGTTCCACCAGAACGATCCCTTAAGGGTCCAAAGTGCAAAATGGCTGCAAACTTTAGCATGCTATTACTTGGATACCGTGACACTTAGAAACTTCTCATTTAATCCTACAGAAAGGCGTTGGGCCCCTCTAGAAAAACCTCTCTTGGTTTTGGCTATCTTGGAGTGGTTTTGTCGTGGCAGCGGATTTTCACTTGATGGAAAAAGTGTCAAATTCAAGCAATGCAAAGTTGCAAAGTGGTGCAACTTTCGCTCTGCAACTCGTGTGACCAAACTAACTGCTCCAACATGTCTGAATAGGTATTTTTATGCTAGGCATGGTCTTTTTTCACATTGAAACATGTGGAATCGCTCCAAGCTACATTCCACCGGATCGATCCCTTAAGGGATCAAAGTGCAAAATGGCTGCAAACTTCAACATGCTATTACTCAGATACCGTGACACTTAGAAACTTCTCGTCTAATCCTACAAAAAGGTGTTGGGCCCCTCTAGAAAAAACTCACTTGGTTTTGGCTATCTTGGAGTGGTTTTCTCATGGCAGCAGATTTTCACTTGATGGAAAAAGTGTCAAATTCAAGCAGTGCAACTTTCGCTCTGGAACTCGTGTGACCAGACTAACTACTCCAACGTGTATGAATAGGTATGTTTATACTATGCATGGTCTTTTTTTGCATTGAAACATGTGGAATCGCTCCGAGCTACGTTCCACCGGATCGATCCCTTAAGGGTCCAAAGTGCCAAATGGCTGCAAACTACAACATGCTATTACTTAGATACCGTGACACTTAGAAACTTCTCATCTAATCCTATAGAAAGGCATTGGGCCCCTCTAGAAAAACCTCTCTCAATTTTGGCTATCTTGGAGTGGTTTTCTCGTGGCGGCGGATTTTCACTTGATGGAAAAAGCATCAAATGCAAGTAGTGCAAAGTTGTAAAGTGGTGCAACTTCCGTTCTGCAACTTGCGTGACCAAGAAGACTATTCCAACACATCCAAATATGTATTTTTTATGATAGGAATGGTCCTATTTTGCATTGAAACATGTGGAATCGCTTTGAGCTATGTTCCACCAGATCAATCCCTTAAGGGTCCAAAGTGCAAAATAGCTGAAAACTTCAGCATGCTATTACTTGGATACTGTGACACTTAGAAACTTCTTGTCTAATCCTACAAAAAGGTGTTGGACCCCTCTAGAAAAACCTCTCTTGGTTTTGGCTATCCTCTAGTGGTTTTCTCATGGCGACGGATTTTCACTTGATGGAAAAAGTGACAAATTCAAGCTGTTCAAAGTTGCAAAGAGGTGCAAATTTCACTCTGCAACTTGTGTGACCAAGCAGACTGTTCCAACACATCTGAATAGGTATTTTTATGCTAGGAATGGTCCTCTTTTGCATTGAAACATGTGGAATCACTCTGAGCTATGTTCCACCAGATCGATCCCTTAAGGGTCCAAAGTGCAAAATGGCTACAAACTTCAACATGCTATTACTCAGATACCGTGACACTTAGAAACTTCTCATCTAATCCTACAAAAAGGAATTGGGCCCCTCTACAAAAACCTCTCTCAGTTTTGGTTATCTTGGATTAGTTTTCTTGTGGCAGCAGATTTTTAGCTGATGGAAAAAGTGTCAAATTCAAGTAGTGCAAAGTTGCAAAGTGGTGCAACTTTCGCTTTGCAACTCTTGTGACCAAACTAACTGCTCCAACATTTCTGAATAGGTATTTTTACGCTAGGTATGGTCTTTTTCTGCACCGAAACACGTAGAATCACTTCGAGCTATGTTCAACCGGATCGATCCCTTAAGGGTCCAAAGTGCAAAATGGCTGCAAACTTCAACATGCTAGTACTTGGATACCGTGACACTTAGAAACTTTGCATCTTATCCTATAGAAAGGTGTTGGGCCCCTCTACAAAACCTCTCTCGGTTTTGGCTATCTTGAAGTGGTTTTCTCGTGGCGGCGGATTTTCACTTGATGGAAAAAGTGTCAAATTCAAGCAGTGCAAAGTTGCAAAGTGGTGCAACTTTCGCTCTGCAACTCGTGTGACCAAACTAACTACTCCAACATGTCTGAATAGGTATTTTTGTGCTAGGCATGGTCTTTTTTCACACTAAAACATGTGGAATCACTCTGAGCTATGTTCAATCGGAACGATCCCTTAAGGGTCCAAAGTGCAAAATGGCTGCAAACTTCAACATTCTATTACTCGGATACCGTGACACTTAGAAACTTCTCGTCTGATCCTACAAAAAGGTGTTGGGCCCCTATAAAGAAAACTCTCTTAGTTTTGGTTATCTTGGAGTGGTTTTCTCATGACAATGGATTTTCACTTGATGGAAAAAGTGTCAAATTCAAGTAGTGCAAAGATGCAAAGCGGTGCAACTTTCGGTCTGCAACTCGTGTGACCAAACTAACTGCTCCAAATCATTTGAATAGGTATTTTTATGCTAGGCATGGTATTTTTTCACACTGAAACACATGGAATTGCTCTAAGCTACGTTCAACTGGATCGATCCCTTAAGGGTCCAAAGTGTAAAATGGCTGCAAACTTCAGCATGTTATTACTCAGATTCCATGATTCTTAGGAAATTATCATCTGATCCTATAGGATCATGTTGAGTCTATCTACAAACACCTCTCTCAGTTTTGGCTATCTCAGAGTGGTTTTCCAGTGATGGCGGATTTTCACTTGATCAAAAAAGCATCAAATGCAAGCAGTGCAAAGTTGCAAGGTGGTGCAACATTCATTCTGCAACTTGTGTGACCAAGTAGACTATTCCAAGATGTTCAAATAGGTATGTTTACACTAGGAATGGTCCTGTTTTGCACTGAAACACGTGGAATCGCTCCAAGCTATGTTCCACCAGATCGATCCCTTAGGTTGGAGGAGTCTTAAGTTGCAAATTTGTAAGTTGCTTAAATAAACTAATTTGAAATGATATTGAATGGCCCACTTAGCACTCATTGCATCTAAGTGATGCTCATAGAGGTGAGGCACTAGGCCTTCCTGGGAGGTCACCCCTTCCAATATACTCCAGCTCAAGTGCTTAACCACAAAGTTTTTTCCCCAAGGTTAAGACCACTTAGCTTGCAACCCCATTTCCAAAACCTTCAGAAAGTGTTGTGCCTTATGAAACATTCATTATAGAGCCCCTTTAGCTCATCAATTGATAAGTAGGAGGTATTTTCTACAATGTGTCAAATTGTGTTATTGCTATCAGGATTCCATTGAGTAGTCATTTGTAGTATTAGATATAGCTCTAGCTTCTACAGTATTGCACATGATTGCAGATAGTTTCAAAGATCTAGATAACATCAATAGTTAACATTACTCAAGAAGGATGAACATCTTAAAGACATTTGTAGAAATTAGAACAAGTAACCTTCTTGTGGACTTAGGGTTGCAATATTTGATCTACAACATGTTCCACCATTTCTTCAGTAGGATCAAGAACACACATAATGAAGGTGTGTTTGTAGCCATGAAAGATTATGGTACAAACTATCCAAGAGAGTGATTTTTTATCTCGACCAACCATATCTATACCATGGCTTGTTTGGAAAGAAGGATGGGTTCTCTCTTCATCGGCATATGCATTATTCCTTGATGTGTTCACATCAGTGTTACAAGACGAGGACTCACCTCGGACTTGACAAGCCATTTTTTGACTTGGACTTAGGCTCGGAGCCCAGACTTGACAAATAGAAAAACCTAAGAAATTCAAAGATTTGTAAGGATTTAAAACTTGTTTCATGCACCCTTTAATAAATAAACCTTAAAGACACAATAGCATCATCAAATAAAAATTACTATGATCCCATACACAAACATGCATCAATCACAATAGGATAAGCAAAAATTTTAGTTGAAGGAAATAACACATTTAGATATATAAATATTGTGATAATGCTATCAGGATTCAATTGTTTAGTTTTACAAGTCAAACTCATTGACCCATGATTCATCAGTAGTGGTTCACAAGAACCCATCTCTCATGATAATGAATGGTTCATAAGGAGGAAGATAAATCTTTATACATTTCTTCTATCACAAATGAGATAAGTGCTTGGTTTCATGAAGGTCATGAGAGAACCATTGATGGGGAGTGGATACATGAAGAACTGATGGAGAATGATAATGGCTTCAGACCTGCTATAAAGGGAAAAAAAAATTGTTTCAATGATGCAAGAGGTTTTTGGTTTCACTACCAAAATGAGCCTATGAAGAATGCATGTGAAACTCCTTTTGACCTTGAGGGTGTACTTACTCCATCTCAAGAATCATGCATTGAGAATGACATAGATCAATGCTAGGGCTACCAATTAATAATTATACATGGGAATAAGTCAAACATGTACAAGTCAATAAGGGAAGTACAAGTACTCAAAAACATGTAAGCCTCAAAAAGTATACACACGAATACATAGTATACACAAATTAAAACAAAGTATATGCATGAATACAAGGTATATGCATGAAAACATGTAAGCCACAAAGTATACACTCGAATGCACGTAAGTCACAAAGTATACACGTAAGTTATAAAGTATACACTTGAATACACGTAACTCATATCTATTGAACCATCAATTTAGAATGCAAATATGGACAAGCATTGATAAAAGATATTTGTATTAACAAAATAGCCATATAGGAATATATCAATATATGTCAATATAAGTATGAAATATATGTACAAAATAGCCATATAGGCTTATGGGAATGCCATCTAGGCATACATTGTCAAATATGTCTAATAAAAAATATGTACAAAATTGCCATGCAGGCATACAACAAAGGACTCTGGAATCAAAAGTCATTGCTCTCCACGCACAGGAAATAAAATCTTTCCCTTTCCTTTTCGCTTGGATGGCGATAAGTTTGTCACTCATTTTTTCTGCACTTGTGGAGTGATCCTGCTATTATTTCATGGTGAAGTTTTAACTGTTACAATAAGAAGTAAAGACATGAATATACATAATTTACATTATAAAAAATGATATATTTGATAAAATAATCACTTACAGCCATCTCACGATCTCTCTCCATGAGGGAAATATCATCACACCCATGCTCAGGCATGCTCAAGCCCTGTATAAACCATACAAATAGACAAAAGCTATGTGAATAATAATGGTTTGATTTTTCACTAACTAACATCTATAACAACAAATGTAAATTAAAATTTACTAATTTTCCTCATACCTCTTCTGTCAAAGCCATCGAGGATTGTATAGTAGATGTCACACCAATATCCATTTCCCTCATCACATTCAGAGGTGTATCGTCTCGCAACAACTGAAAATAAAACAATAAATTATTCAACGTAATCAACGATGTGCATGTATAAACTACACAAATCTATTAAGTGCTTGATTCATTAGTTAAACTCTTTATTCTATTACTTGCATGAAGGTTTGAGTAAATCCACCGCCACTAGGAAGTGTTCCACCAAAACCTCCAATATTAGTTTGTTCAACGTCCAAAATTGCATATTAAATTACCATTCATAAAACAATGCCATTAATATGCAATAAACTTATAATTGTTTACTAGTTACATACCCTAGTGATAGGTGTGCTGCAAAAATAGGTTGGTGGGGGGGCTGTGTATCCAGTCTCAACACTGTGACCCCACAATTTTATTAAAATCATAAAACATTTTTAGTTAATCTTGCATTTCAAAATTAAATTTTAATAAATTAAATTCAATGAAAACATGCACTAAATTTTACTCAACTATCAATGCCATATGCCTCATGCAAAATATCAGCTTCCCTCTCCATCTCCATAGCTACAGATGGATCCTGCATACTAGTCTCCTGAGGGTCGGTGGTGTCATGTAAACAAGTAGCCCCACAAGATTGCAAAACATGTGTTCAAAGGTCACCACTAGAAAACTCCCCTGGATGGCACTGTAGAATATGGCTAGTATGATGGATGACACTCTGGGTCAAAGTGTTGATTGCCTACAATGTCTCTACATCAGCACTCTCCTTCAGGATGGAAGGCATAACAACATGATCATGAGGTGGCCTAGCGAGAGCTCATCGACCTTGCTGTGTAGGATCTAGTTGTGCACTAGGTCTATCCTGAGCTGACCCCCCACCTCTCCCTTGGAAATCCCTCATATCAAAATAATTTGGTATTTTGTTCAATATGAACTCAATATATAGTTTCCTAAGGAAATATTGTGGGACCTCACAATTTTTGCACGGTGGGTAATTGAAGACCATGTACCACCTATCATAAAATCGGTCCTTCATCTGTTGGTGGTGGCACCAATGGATAGGAAACCTCTTCGCATTGAGGGTAAGATTTTAATTTGTGCGTGGGTTGGTGAATAATGAGCACAAATCACCTTTTGTAATTTTTAAATCTTTCACATCCTTGTATAATAGTTTATTTGCATAATAGTCCCTAGCCGCCTACCTCCTATCTTCCCATCCAGTTATTTGTTTGCTAATTGAATCTACGTTTGTTAACATATCTCTCAATGAATTTGCTAAGGTCATTCTTTCAGTGGTTGAACCATTTGGATCACTCAACTTATTGATCAAATCCTCAATTTGTTTTTTGTTGTTCTTAATTTCACTCATTAAATTTTGTTGAGTGCCAGGAGGGGTTGAGTGATTGGTGGAGGAGGTTAATGTTGTGGTTGATTTTTATCTTGAGGATTTTGAGGGTTTGCAGGTTGATTTGCATCTCCTAAAAATTCAAACAAATAGATATCAAATTCAACCTAAAACTAACAAATTCAAAACAAAAACAATAGAATCCTTACCTCTTACAGCTCCTCATCGTCGTGGTGTCATCGTTGTGAAGAAATAGGGATTCTTGGTGAAGAAATTCTTCTCCTAGAATGTGAGCACAATATTCTGGGGTTTTTGCTAGCGGGTGCAACAAAAAAACCAGTCGAAATGCAAATGAGAGATTTTCATTTGTTTTTTTTCTTTTAACAATTGATAATGTGAACGCGTTGTAATGCGCTCACGTTATTTGTTTGTAGTTGTAGCCGCCGATACCTTGCCTAGGTTTAACGGAAGACACAACATGAGCGCGTTATAACATGCTCGCGTTATGGTTTTCAATTTATTTTTTTTGAGGGTGTCCATGGAATTGCTACCCATTTCCATGCACCCGCCCTTTTTGAGACCCAAAAAACCCTAAACCCTAAACCCTTAACCCTTAAACCCTAAACCCTTAAACCCTCTACCCTCTACCCTTAACCGTCTAACCTCTATCTCTCTCCTACTTCATCCCTCTCTCTCTCAAGACTCTCCCTCCATTTCTCCCTCCATCCATCCCACATTCTCTTCCCTAATCCCTCAACCCTTTACCCTCAACCCTTAAAACCTTGAACACTCAACCCTATACCCTAAACTCTTAACCCTCAACCCTTAAATCCTAAACCTCTAAACCCTCTACCCTCTACCCTCTACCCTCTACCCAATACCCTCAACCCTAATCCCTCAACCCTTAAACCCTTAAACCTAATTAAAATCTCTACCCTAATCCCTCAACCCTTAACCCTTAAACCCTCATCCGTTAACCCTCTACCTTTAATCCTAAACCCTTAACCCTAAAACCTCAACCCCTATACCTTGTACCCTATATGTTGGACCCTGAACCCTAATCCATAAACCCTATACCCCCAACCCTCTACCCTCATCCTTAAATTCTTGAACCTCAACCCTTAAACCCTAAACCATTAAACCCTTAACCCTCAATTCTCAACCATCAACCATCAACCCTCAACCCTTAATCCCTTAATCCTCAATCCTTAAACCCTAAACCCTGAACCCTTATACCCTCTACCTTATACATTAGACCCTCAATGCCAATCCTTCAAGAATATATCCTTAAACCTATACCCTAAACCCTCAACCCTCAACCATCTACCCTCTACCCTATACCCTCAACCCAATACCCTAAACCATCAATCATATACCCTCAATTCTCAAACCTCTATCCTATACATTAGATCATCAAACCTCATATATCTCTATCCCTCTCTCCTCTTCTCTCCTTCTCTCTATCTCACTTCTCCCTCCATCTCTCCCTCCATCTCTCTTTCCATCCTTCCCTCCCTCTCTACCCTAATCCTTCAACCCTTAAACCCAAGTAAAATCTATACCCTAATCCCTCAACTCTCAAACCTTAATCCCTCAACCCTTAAACCCTCTACCCTATTCTACCCTCTACCCTCAACCCTCAACCCTCAACCCTCAACCCTCAACCCTCAACCCTTAAACCCTTTACCCTCTACCCTCTACCCTATAAATTAAATCCTCAACCCTCAATTCTCAACCCTTGACCCTTAATACCTCAACCCTAGGTAGGTAGGGGAACATAGGTGAGATACAGAGTGATGAAGGGAGAGGTAGGTAAAAAAAGGGATAGGGGAGATAAATATAGGTAGAGAGGGTAGGATATGTAGAGAGAGGAGAGATATAGATAATTAGAGAGGGGAGGGAGGGACAAGTAGGGAGGAGATAGAGGTGTGTGTGTGTGTGAGAGAGAGAGAGAGAGAGAGAGAGAGAGAGAGAGAGAGAGAGAGAGAGATGATTGAGATATAGAGTGATGGAGGGAGAAGTGGGTAAAGAGAGGGAGAGGGGAGATAAAGATAAATATAGAGGGAAGGAGATGTAGAGAGAGATGATAGATAGAGAGAAGTGGAGAGTGGAGGGATGGTGGGAGAGGAAAGGAGGAGATAGAGGTGAGTGTGTGTGAGAGGGAGAGAGAGTGAGAGGAGAGAAAATGAGGGGACAGAGGAAGGGGGAGAGAGAGAAATAGATTAGAGAGGGAAGGGGGGAGAGATATAGAGTAGAGAGGGAAGGAGAGAGTGGTAGAGTGAGAGGTGGTAGAGAGTGGAGGTGAGATGGAGAGAGTGAGAGAGGTAGAGGAGAGAGATGAGAAATAGAGATAAAGAGAGAGAGGGAGGTTGGAGGGAGGGAGAGGTAGAAAGGGATAAGTGAGACATAGAGAGGGAATGAGGGAAAGTGGGATAGAGAGAGAATGGTGATTTAGAGAGGAGGGAGTGAGAGGGAAGGAGGGAAACTGGGAGAGAGGGAATGGTGATTTAGAGAGGAGGGGGTGATAGGTAGAGATAGAGATAATGGTGAGATAGAGAGGAGAGAGTGAGAGAGAAAGAGAGGGATGGAGAGATAGAGAGAGAGGTAGGTAGAGGAAGGGAGAGGAGAGATATAGAGTAGAGAGGGAAAGAGGTAGGGAAGGAGGCATAAGTGAGATAGAGAGGGATGGAGAGAGAGATGATGGAGGGAGAGGTATGTATAGAGAGGGAAAGCGAGAGGAGAGATAAAGAGTAGAGAGGGGAGGGAGAGGTAGGGAGATAGAGGTGTGTGTGTGAGTGAGAGAGAGAATGGTGAGATAGAGAAAAATATCGATTGAGAGAGAAAGAGGGGGAGGGAGGGAGGGACAATAGTGAGAGAGATTGGGAGGAGAGACAAAAAGAAGTGGAGGGAGGGTGAGGTCGAGAGAGGGAGGGAGAGGAGAGATAGAGAGAAGTAGAGAGGGAAGGATGGAGGGATGGAGTGTTAGCGAGGGAGATAGAGGTTTGTGTGTGTGTGAGAGAGAGAGAGAGATAGAGAGAGTGGTGAGATAAAGAGGGGAGAGTGAGAGAGAGGGAGAGAAAATTATGAGATAGAGAGGAGAGAGTTAGAGAGAAAGTGGGGGAAGAGAGGGATAAAGAGTGAGAGAGAGATGTACGTAGAGGGAGGGAGAGGAGAGATAAAGAGTAGAGATGGAAAGAGGTAGGGAGGGATAAATAAGTGAGATACAAAGTGATGGAGGGAGAGGTAGGTAAAGAGAGAAAGGGGAGGGGGGGAGGCTGATGTAGGGAGGAGATAGAAGGGTGTGAGAGAGAGAGAGGGGAGAGAGAGAGAGAGGGAGTGGAGAGATAGAGAGTAGAGAGAAGGAGAGAGAAAGTTGATACAACTTGTTGACTACTAAAATTTGACATCCTGATTATTGAAATTTGAATTGCTGATTACTGAAATTTGACTAAGTCTGAAATTTTTAAGATCTTCCAAAAACTAGAATTTGCATTATAATTCCTAGAGATCTGAAACCACTCTAAAACATCTTTCCTATATACATGTAATATAACTTAAAGTATAAGAAAGTAAATATCCATATGTAAATGTAAACTTATACTTAAATGTTTATTTCATGTATATAGTTTCCTTGGAAAAGAAAGTGATCCGAAACATCGATCCAAAAACTATTACACAGTCAAATCCAGAAACTACATACTCTAATGACATGGAATGTGCAAATCTAATGTCTTTTGAAAATAAAAGAGTTTAGAAAAATGCATTCGAAAATTCATTACAAAAAGAAAGAGAACTCACACTTGTTCACTCATTGCAAAATTCAAGCCATTTGGTGCTTGCCAAATGGTAAAGCCATTTGGTGAGCACCAAATTTGGCTAGCACAATATAGCCTATTATGGGTTTTTCTTACAATTTGGCATCAAAATTGTGTCACAGATTGGTGCACTTACCCATAAAGTGAACTACACTTAACACATACATCCTCTAAGGTATGCAACAATGCTTACATTTGAATCCCATAACATACAAAATTAAACTAATCCATAGCATATAAATTATACTCATGAAATAAAAAACATAGATCCAATAACATTAAATTCATTCCATAACTTACAAAGTACATTTTAAACCATTCATAGATTGCATTCATTCAATATAGCAATTACAAGACTCATTTCCAAAATGAGGTAGATCATACAACGATATTACAATTACAAACATATAAGGATCCTCCTCGAATACAAATGAGGAGTAGTACATATACATTAACATCCAACTGATCCAATAGAACATAAGAGATAGTACAAGCAACTAGAACACGCAAGCTCTCCAAACTGAAAGATCCCAGCATCACAAACATGAAGTGGAAACCCAACGGTGTAAGGTGCATGTTTCACCCAACCAAGTGGTACCCAAAGGCCCACCCCCATGCTAGGAGATAGTAAAAGGGCTTCCTAGGCATAACCAACAACCTAAAGACACAGGAAATCACAAGAATAAACTAAACAAGTACAATACATAACATGAAGGCTACATTGCTTCTAGAGTAAAAGAATCAAGTACATCAACTAAATAATACAAACCATTATCATAGGAGGAGTGTCATCACAAAGCCTCATGGGTTATCCTGATAAATCTTCCTAGGCCCCGACCCCCATCTTGGGTTACCTTGGTAACCTCTCACGATCCCTGGCCCCACATGCAAACTGATGCAGAGTCAAATATCTTTCAAAGGGACAAGATAATGATCTTTCCATTCTAGGCCTTCTCGTCTCATCCCAAGTCTAAACAAGCCCTTGAGCCCATGATCGAGGCACAATTAACAAGTTATGTGATTTAAGCTACCCTTTCCCTAATACATTTATTTAATTTCCACTGAATTAACTAACTCTCACATGAGCTACCCTGACACCACTTTGTACATTAGCCCCCATTGAGAGCCACTACCCTACTGACAACACAAGGATCTAATCCATAAACCAAGGGTAGACAAAGTGCACAAAAAATGATCTTAAATCCCAACCATAAGAGGCAACACATCTCATTCGTAGTAATCGGGTGTTTAACTAAATCACAACTAAGTGCACAACCCAAGGAAAACAAAGGGCTGGACATAATAACACAACAACCCCCACATAATATTACAACATTTGGAAGGCTTACATAATCCAACTGAAAAATTTCCCCAAAATACATGAACAAAAGATATCATAAATAAATAATCAATTCGAGCAAGTAATTAAACTATCATTAGGGTTTCCTTAATCCAATTTTCATTTCAAGAAAAAAATAATTCCTTGCTCAAATAATCTAACTTAATACCATTTCATTTAAAGTCAATTAAGAAATTAAATCTAAATATTTAATTCAATTTCCCAATTAAATCCATATAAAAACCAATTTCCCTTTAATATCATTGTATTTTAAAAAAATCCAATCTATGCATTTACATGCACCTATTAAAAGAAAATTCATTTAAATGTATATATATATATATATGAATATATACATAATTATATATGTAAATATATATAATTATATATATACAAATATATATATATATATATATAATTTAAATATTTAAAAATTAATACAATATTCCAAATTAAATATATATACATACATATATACACATAAATATATATAAATATATATTAACTTATATATATCTATGCATATTTATGCATTCTATATTTTATATATATCAAAACCAAACAAAATCAAATTTAATATAGGGCGGATGAAAATGTTTTAACTGCCATTGTAGCCTAGTTGCGTCAGACTGTGTAAACACAGTTGGCTCCCCTAAGGGGTGTGCGTCCTATGAAGGAAATGTTGGGCGCTGCCTTCATAGCCCACATCCCCCTATGGGGTGGCAATTGTGGGGGTATCCCCCAGTCCCGTGCCAAGTTCAACACTTATATTTTTTTTTTCAAAATTAAAAACCTATGATTTAATCAAAACCATCGTATGGATTTGGTTTCCAATTTGGGTTTTCAAAATCCATTTTTTTTATAGGAACATTCATAATATTAAAATATACATATGTTTATATATGTGTATATATATATATATATATATATATATATATATATATATATATATATATCTGTGTGTGTGTGTGTGTGTAAATATATCAAACGATTGCTCCAGATGAGAAATTTTTTTACAAATTTTCTACAAGAGGATATGCACAAATTTATCAGAGGATTTTAATTTCTCAAGCCAAATAAATAAATTGGAAGAAAAATAAAAATCTTCTAGAGGAAGATCTTTTCCAATACAATTAGAGATTTTCTACAAGTTTTGACAGGAAGATTTAAATCCATTCCTATAGAGGTTTTCCAAATTTTCTTTTGTTTTCCCTCTGAGAATTCTATTGTTTAAAATAAATTTCTACAGAGGCTCTAAAGCTTTCACAACAATCTTTTCAATTTCAAAATATATCAAATCTTTAAAACAAGTAAAATCTTCTTCATTGAACATGCAATCTTTTCCAAAATAATAACTAATTCTAATAGCCTTTTCCAATTTGTATTTAAATAAAGCAATAAAGAACCTATTTCAGAACTTCGAAGAAATGAAGTTCGAAGCAGAGCAGAGCCTTTAGATTCCAAAATTACCAAAGCTTTTTCCAAAATAATCCTCTTTCCAGAAAGTTGAAAACAAACCCAGAGCCAATTTCCGAGAGCTTCTTCCAAAGAAAATCCTCTTTCTAGAAAGTTGAAAAATAAATCCAGAGCCAAAATCCCAAGAACTTCTTCCCCAATTTTCAACAACTCCAAAATTTATTTTCATTCCCATGAAGTAGCCTCTTTCCTCTTTCATTTAATGCAATTATTCTCTCCGAGAATTAATTCCCATCACTAGATATTAATTTTCCAACACATGTCACCATTAAAATATCTTTCCAACCAAATCACAGATATTTCCTCTAAGATATTTTCTAAGATAATTGTTTATTTACAATTTAAAATCAAATATAAATCTCAATTAACCATTCAATTAAATTCACAACTTAATTTAATTGATTTAAATAATTACTTAAACAAATATTTTATAATCTAACAATTTAATACCAAATTTAATCTAATTAATTTAATCACTTTATAAAATAAACTTAATGTAAAAGATTAAAGCTTCTAACAACATCAATCTTGATTAAATAAATAATCAATTAAAATATTATAAAAATTAATTAACATTAGTTTCCCAAAGAGCATACCTTGAAAAATAATTAAATGACAAGGCAAATGGAGACAACATAACAACAAGCATGACCAAAACAAGAACTGATGATAGACAGTGACTAGGGTTGTGGATTGACAAGGAAACCCTGTTACTATCTCCCAATCAACTATTTTATTGGGCAATGGACACATTCAAACCTGTGAATCCAGGTGGATTCGATGTCTTGTACCTAAAATCCTGGAATCAAAACATATGTCATACATGTAAATAGATCATGAACAATCTCACAGTGAAGGAAAAATAACAAAATCACAAGGCGCTCACAAGCGAGTGATGCAATCTTGTTCCCTTCACCAATATAGTGTCACATCAAAACTGATGAAACTAAAACATCAAATAACTATAGGTGAACATATATCAATGTATACACCTAAAAATGGTCTAGAGAATCTAATTAATTAAATATGACTTATTTGATTAATCATCCTAAATTCCTCTACTTTTGAATAAATAGAAATATTTATTTATATAGTTCATGTTTAAATTCTTATTTAAATTCTTCTAATTTTGTTATTATTTCATCTTAATTAAATAAACAAAATTAAATACTTTGTTTTATTTAATTATCAAATTCCCCTATTTATTCTATCTCAATCACATCATTCAATCTTAATTAATTAAACAAAGGTCAAATACTTTATTGTTTAATTATCATATTTCTTCTATTTAATTTAATAAATAACTTCTATAGTTTGTTTTATTAAATTAATTATCCTCTTTTTGCTAATTTGAATAAATGAAAATAATTCAAATAAAAGCATAAGTCAAATTTCCTCTATTTACTCACCTATCAAATTAGATATTATATGTCTAATTTATGTCTAAATTAATTCATCTAGCATTCATGAGAAAGCTTGTAGGCAATCCTCTCAATATTCTTCCCCTGATCCTTCCTATCCTCTTGCCTGATGTTTTCATGGGGAGGAACCATTCCCATGAACAGCTCAAGCTTCTCTATCTCTCACCATTCAATCCTCCAGATTGAATCCAAACCTCTGTTTTGCTGCCCCTGTGCAAATGTGTTGTCGAGAAATCTATAAATACAACCTCACAATACAGGAAAGAAATCAAGCAATCAAGTATCATAGCAATAGCAATAGTATCTTAGTATCATAGCATCAGTAGAAATCATATCATGGCTGCATAGTAGTTTTACTATAGCTTCATCATCATAGTTTCATGTCAATTTTAGATTACAGTAGTTTCCTTTATCATTTAGATATCATCATATAGGATTTCGTCTTTGTATTTAGCATCATTTTGTTCTTTAGATTGGAATTTTAACAGTCACAGACTTTATCAAAATCTGAGAGCCCTTTATGATTTAATAAATCTTTAAAGATAGGAGACAATATGACGCTTTCAGTAGATTCTTGCTTTAAACTAGTTTAATTTGTAGAATCTTTGATATAATGTCTTATTAAGAAGTTTTATTTTACTCATACTTATTCACACTTACAATTTGGCGAACACCATGGGGCATAACCCCATATTTCACAAATTTTCTTTGAAAAGTGTCATACAATATTATGGCATGTTCATTTTAGCGTGAGTGAGAGATTTTTCAGCGCTTCTAACGAAAACTATAGCGCTTCAAAGCTCCGTTTCAGCACTTTAACAAAAACTATAGCACTTCTGAAGAATTTTTTAGCGCTTCTAAGGAGGAAACTATAGTGCTTCCATGGCCTATTTCAGTGCATCAGCTAGACGTTCCCCACATAGTTGGCTATTTTTCTTCAAAAATAATATAGCGCTTCGGCGAAATTCTATGACGCTTCTACCAAATGTTGTAGCGCTTTTAATGAAAGTTATAGCGCACCTGATCTAAACTATAGCGCTTCTAACCTCTGTTTCAACGCTTCTGTATTTCTTATCTGGATCCAACATGATTGCAACTAGAATGTTATTTTAATGTATATGGATTAAAAATAATCAATCCTAGGGTAGTCACTTCATTTAAAATATACCAATCCTAGGATAGTCATCATAATTTTGTTGTATTAGTTAAATTAAGTAGCCTGATTTTGTGAAGCAATATCTTCACTTAGAATAGTACATCATCTTTTGGGCTTAAAATAAATCATTACTTGTTGTGCTTGTGTGGTGAATAGGCTTATCCTCTCCCCTTAACTAGGTGATCAAAATTCCAGAATCATCCTTTATTTTCATGCAATTTACGCTTTTGTTAAATCCTTTAGAAGGCCTGCTGTAGTGGGAAAAAGTACTCACCCTATGGAAATGACCTAAGTGGGAATGCCTAAAGCCAAGGATCCCAACCCACTCTAATCAAATGTGATTTATTGATGAAATTCCAACTCGATGGTAGTGTGCAAGATAACCATCCCCAAATCCTTTGTTCTAAAGGCTGGGAGGTCTCCTGAGGGAGTTTATCATTTGTCGCACCACATGGAAACCCTAACTAAGAACCATAGTGTAGAATCCAAGCTGAGTCAGTAACCAGACATTGTAATACTTGCATGGCAAGGGGAGGGAAGAATCTTCCCCCAAGACACTCACCATATAATTTCCAAGGACCGTTTGCTCAAGGGATCGAGAAATCTAACCTTGAGTACATTCCTAGAAATGACAAAAACATGGGTGCCCTCTAGGGGGTGACACAGTTGTGTGAGTCAACTCAATTTTAATATGTGGGTTGTTGAGTATAATGATGACCTTTTTGACCTTAAGATTGAGTCTATCTGAAGTATATTTTTGCTAACAAAACTAGTGAAAATAGGATCACGCGCGGTTCTTAGAACATACACTATTTGTTTAGATTCTTGGTTAAAAAAAAAATTGTTCTACAATTGCTTGTTGTGTTATGAAATCATTAAAATCAGATAAAGATCATCCAAAAGAACACAGAAGGAGTCAAACAAAACCAAATAGTGAAATTTATGATTAGGGATTGGAAATCCACAACTTTTGTCAAGAATTCCCTCACAAAAGGAGTTAAGCAACCAAAGAAATAAATCAATTACACGAAACTCTTAGAAAGAAGGTGATTCTTATATCAAAGTAGAGAAGTCTTACTTCACCATAGAACCTTCATCCATAGGTTTCAAGATTTTTCCAAAGGGTATACTAACGATTATGCTTTAGAACCTTTGTATTCACAAGCCATTTTCCAAAGAAGAGCCTTGTCACATAAACACAATCATAGTCAACCTATTCGTCAATCTTCCATCCCGCAGCCAATGATAGAATATTCTGACAAGCCCGATCAATTTTTACAATAGAGAAAAACTTATAAACATTAGGCTTGTCATCCAATGTCATAAAATTACTAGTGGAGTTATCCTATCAAAACATCAAAAATCCCAAAAAATAAATCTCTTCAAGGGTAGAAAAAAATCAAACAACACTATTGAAACCCAAAGTAGCGCTTTTACATTCTGTTTTAGCACTTCTAAGGTATGTTTTAGCGCTTCTAAGTTCTTTTTTAGTGCTTTTGTATTCAAAGTAGCACTTACACACTCTATTTTAGTGCTTTTGAGGTCTGTTTAGCGCTTCTACAAAGTAGCACCTCTGCAAACTGTTATAGCGCTTGCACAAACTATTTAAGCGCTTCTAAAATTAACGCTTCCACCATCTATTCTAGCACTTTTGCACTCTATTTTAGCGCTTCCAAAGACCAAAAAAATAGAGATCTTCCAAACACATATGTCAGATTTGTTGACATTAAAAACTCAAATTTTTATTAGCCATAAATATTTTCTCAATACAAATAGTGGCTTAAAACATAAACAAATAGGTTCTTACATGTTAAAATTCTTTCAACTTAAACCCAGATCTTGCATACTATAAATTTTCCACAAATCAAAACCAAAATCTTGGTTATTAGGCTAAGTTTCTTCATCAGGATATTATCATCCTACTATCATGAAACGAGGCATAATAATCAGATTTTTTTTAACCTAGTCTCATCAATAAGATATATCATCCTATTTGAATTGGTTAAAATTCATTAGACACTCATCCAAACATAGAATATTAAAGTTTAGTGGGAAAAAAAACACTTGTATGCCAATCTTGACAAGGTTGCAAAGATAGAGACTCATAGAAATAGAACTTGAAACATCAAACACCATGGCTGAAGAAAATCCTTGGAATAGCTTACATCAAAATGACAAGAATGAAATAACGACAGAGGACATACAAACAACACAACAGGATCCAAAATTCCATAAATTTATGGAAAATATTATGGAAAATATTTTAGACCAAGACATGGAAAAATACCTCTCAATGCTAGCTGAATCAAGTGAAAAACTTCCAAAAGATTTTGATGTCAATCGATTAAAAGAAACACCTAGAGAAAATGAAACCAAAACACCAAAAAACACACAATACATGCAAAACAAAGATCAAGTTGTGGCCCTAACACATCAAATTAAAAACTTGCAACAAAAAATTCAAGATGTGCAAAAAGGAACCACGAAAAGGTATGCATTACAAGACATTTGTCCTTATCCTTTTGACCCAAGTGTGGACATGATACCATTCCCTAGACATTATGAATTCCTAAAATATGAAAAATACAATGGTAAAATAGATCCGATTGACCATGTAAGGGAATTCAAAACCATGAGTTTATAATTTGCACAAGAAGAAACTTACCTACTGAGGTTATTTCCAAGAAGCTTAGGAGGTCAATGTATGGAATGGTTTTCTAAACTACAACCAGGGATTCAAACTTTTGAAGAACTGGTCAACAGGTTTATATCACAATATTCCATTAACATTCAACATGATGTCACAATATAGGACCTCTACAACATGAAGCAAAATAAAGGTGAGACATTCTTGTCATTTTTACAATGATGGTGAAGATTATTTGCTAGGTATCCTCATTCCATACCCGAGGAAGAGAAAATGGAAATTTTTATTGACAACCTAACTGATGAAATGAGCTATAGGCTCGAACTACAATGTCCTCCCACATTTGAAAAATTGATTAAAAATGGCCTTAAAATCGAAGAAGCTTTGGTCAAACGAGGAGTAATAAAGCATTACAATGAAAAATCAAACAACATGAACTCCTCAAATCACTATGGCACCAATGACAAGCCTAAATTCTAGCAAAAGAATAGAAATACTAGAACCAATGATATTGCAAATGACATACAAAATGCAAAACCAGTATTTAATTTGACAACCACTAATGCAAAGAAAAATCAAAATAGTGACCAAAACATCAAGAAAAATGTAAATCAAAACAATAATCTAAACACTGGGGAATCTAAACCACAAACATATAAAAAATCATCAAACTGGTGTAGATTCACACCATTAGGCCAAACATTGGAATCGACAATGAGAGAGCTTATTGCAAATGGTCTTGTCACCACACGTGAAGCAAGATTTTGGGATCCAAAAGTAAAACCATCATGGTGGAATGACACAGATTATTGTAACTTCCATAAAAATAAGGGACATAAGACAAATGATTGCATGGAGTTAAAACATCTAGTCCAAGATTTGATTGACAACAAAAAGGTATACGTAGAAGGACTTCAAACCAACAACGATCATACTACCTTTAAAGATCCTTTACAAAATTAAGAAAGGGAGAGTCTTCCTCTGCAAATAGTAAAGGTAAAAGTGTTAACTACGTTTACGATGACACAACATTTTGTATTTCTGAAGTTGAAAGTGATATTGTCACTAGTAATTAAGTTAATAACAACAAAACCAATGACAATACCGTTAGATCTGATCCCGAACATAGACACATTCGACAATTCGATAATTATTTTAAAAATTAGGGAAAGGCAAGACTATCAACCAGTTAATGTAACGACAAGGGGGGAATCCAAGGTAATATTGAAAGGAGTTGCATTTAAAAACACCACTCCCCCACCTAGTCAATACAACATTGTCAACCAACTACAAAAAATACCAGCACAAATATCAATACTAGAACTCCTTAAACTCTGACCATCCCATAAGGAGGTTTTGGAACAAGCTCTTATGGCTACCATAGTACCCAATAATCTAGATGTCTATCAATTCCAAGCTATGGTGGGACATTTGACCATGCCTCATTGTCTATCATTCTCTGAATAGGATGATGTATCAATTAATCATCCACATAACACTACCCTTCATATTGAAGTTTTGATCCACAAAAATTGTGTTAAATAGGTACTAATAGATGGTGGAGTTGGTTTAAACATTTGTACTTTAAAGTTAATCCATGCACTAGGTTATTCAGATAATGCTATTGATGCTCGAAGAAAAATGACAATAAAGGCTTATGATGAAGAAGATATCCTTTAAGGGAATGATTGTGTTACCTATTCAAGTGGGACCAATGGTGAAGAATATAGCCTACCAAGCGCTAAAAAAAGAGTTAACCTACAATATACTCTTAGGACATCCATGGATTCATGAAATGCAAGTGGTACCTTCAAATTATCACCAATGTTTGAAATTTCTAGTTAATGGTCAAGAGGTAACTATATCAGCTGATTACAACAATCCTCAACATTGTAACATGCTGAGAACAACTCAAGACACCTTTGCACCCCACAATAGAGAAGCTAAAACTTCTAGTTCATCATACAGTGAAAAGCATATGAATATTATATCTAAGTGGGTTGAGAAAAAGGGTCAATCAAAGTTGTTGATTCAACTTTATCAGATAATTAGGGTCTACTGAATTCTCTCACAAAAATTCCAGGAAAAGGTCTAGCTAACCGACAAAGGCATGGGACAATATTCTATTGAGTAGTCTCTTAATCTTTCACAATTGATGCTATCTCCAAGGTCATATGGAAAACCATCACAACCTGCCACGGTTCTAGAGGAACGATTTGTGAAAGCCGATACTATAGAAGATGAATCAGAAGACAAGGCCATCCTCGATTGGCTATACAAAGATGAAGAAGCATCAACATCAACAAACATCAGCATAAAGACAAATCAGTATGGCAAAGGAAATGATATTTTAGAGAAAATGGGTTATGAAGGACAAAGACCTATTGGAAAAAGGAAATAATGCATTGTAGAACCCATTCAACCTCTCACTCTTTATTCAAAGGATAAGACAGGACGAGATTACTTAGAGGAAGCAAAACAATAAATGACTAAGAAGGCGGTTGAAACAATCCTTCAAATGAGAGATAGCTCTTAAAAAGATTCCAAAGAGTATGAATGGGATCTATATTCTGATGTATCATACATAGATGTCCAAATTGATGTCATAAAAGAGTATGAACCCACACGTGAGGAGGGACAGAGCTCGGGGTCTAGACCACTTGTATTAGAATCACAAAATATTGATGACTCAAGTGAGGATGGACAGACATCGAGTGAGTTAGATAATTTGGAGGAAAGTAATATCATAGACCTCGACATCCATAATGACAACTTTGACACCATAACTATTTGAACCCTTAATGTCATTGACCAAAGTCAATCTGATGACTTTTTTTCATTAATACATCCTGAACTTATTAACTGGGAACCCATTGAACCTATTAACGTACCCATCTTTGAGAATGATGATGCTATTGTAAAATTTTGTTGTTATGATGAACCTGGCACAAGTTCTCACCATAAATATCATAATGACATGGTTAGACAAGAGGGTGTCAAATATTCCAGTTGCAAAAATAAAAATAGGAATAATGGATCTAATGGTGAAAACCATTCTATGGCAGCATTAGATATTGAAAAAGTAAAAATAAAGAATGCATCGGACGGTGAAAACCTCTCTGAGGCACTAAAAGATGGGAGATTTGACACCCTTCCGAAGCATTATCATGAAAGGTCGTCAGTACTAGTAGAACCTACACAGTCTATAAACATTGGCATAGTAGAAAAGGATTTTTTTTTTGCATCTAGAAGAATCCATGACTAGACAAGAAAGACTTGAATTTATCAAGTTCTTTGAAGAAAGAAGCATTAACTTTGCATGTTTATACTTTGATATGCCAAGTTTAGATCCAAATCTTTTAATGCATCACCTATCTCTACCATCTGGAATCAAACTTGTAAAACAAAAACTAAGGAAGATGCATCCACATATCGCCTTGATGGTAAAGGCTAAGTTGAAGAAGTTGTTAGATGCAGGATTCATTAGGTCTATCGATTATTCTGAATGGATATAAAATATTATGCCTATATCAAAGCTGGATAATAGTATCAAAATATCTACAGACTTCAGAGATCTAAATAAGGCATGTCCCAAGGATGATTTTCCCTTACCTAACATCGATATCATTGTGGAATTAACAATAGGGCATGCCATGTTATCAATAATGGATGGTTTTTTTGGCTACAACCAAATCAAGATAGCAGTAGATGATCAGGAGAAAACTGCATTCACATGTCCATGGGGAAATTTTTGTTGGAATGTCATGCCCTTCGGGTTGAAGAATGCAGGGGCAACATATCAACATGCAATGACTACAATTTTCCATGATATGATGCATACCTTTATGGAAGATTACATGGATGATATCTTAGCAAAGTCATATTCTAGAGAAGGACATCTAGATATCTTGGGAAAAATCTTCACAAGATTAGAGAAGTTCAATGTTTGACTAAATCCTAAGAAATTTGTCTTTGGGGTTACATTAGCAAAACTCCTAGGATACACAGTGTCAGAGAAGTGTATTGAAGTAGATCCCACAAAGATCAAAGAAATAATGGAAATGCAGTTGCCAGAGAATATCAGTCAACTCAGGTCTTTACAAGGTAGGCTACAATCAATCAGGAGATTTATCTCCCAGTTAGTAGATAAAAGTCCTCCATTTAATCACTTGTTTCATAAAAATGTCTTTTTCAAATGGGATCAAGGGTGTGAAATAACTTTCAACAAAATAAAAGAAAATCTGATGTCACTACCTATTCTCATGCCACCTATAGAAGGTAGACCTTTGCTACTATACATTGCAACAACAAACAATTCTTAAAGAGCATTGACAGAAAGATTATGAAGGAAGGGAACAAGCCATTTACTACATCAGCAAGACTTTGAATGGCTATGAAATAAATTACACCTTAATCAAGAAATCTTGTTTGGTAGTGGTATTCGCTACCCAGCTATTGCGTCATTACATGTTGACTCACATAGTCAAGCTCATACCAAAGATTGACCCATTAAAATATCTACTTACCAAGGCTGCTTTAACAGGTAGATTGGCCAAGTGGGTCATGCTTTTAAGTGAATTTGATATTCATTATGTGGAAAGGAGAGCAATCAAATGTCAAGTGATTTTCAAACAATTATCCAAAGCTCCATTAACTGATGATCGTCCTATGACAATGGAGTTTCCTGATGTAGACATTCTAACTATAACAACATAACAATGAAGGATTTATTTTGATGGGTCATACACACAAAGAGGATCTGGCACAGGAATATTGTTTGTTACACCTCAAGGACACACCATCCCAAGGTCTTATTGAATCATGTTTCCATATACCAATAATGTAGCTGAGTATGAGGCACTAGTCATTGGCATCAAGGTAGCAATTGAATGGAAGGTAACAAAGCTACAAGTATATGATGATTCACAATTAGTCATTTATCAAGTCAATGATGAATATCAGATGAAATATGAGAAGTTAATGCCATATAAGCAATTGATTGATGATCTCAAAAATTACTTTGTGGATATCAAATTTGAGAAAATTCCAAGGGCATAAAACAAAGCAGTAGATGCTATGGTGACAATTGCTTCACTTTTGCATTTGCCAAAAAAATATGGTCGTTATGAGTTTATGGTAGAACAAGTGTTAAATCCTGCTTATGATAATCTTGAATCTCAAACCATATGCCATTTAGATACCATTGAATCCTCACTCTATGGAAAGACCTATGCTTACCTAAAAGTCAACATCCTTCCTCCCGATCTTTCAAAAAACCAAAAATGCAACTTCATTCGCCAATCCGCTCGATATACCTTAATTGTTGACATGCTTTACCATTGAGGTCTAGATGGTAATCTTCTCTGGTGTTTAAAACATAACAAATTTGAGACAGTCTTACATGAGGATCTTGAAGGTATTTGTGGAACTCATTCAAGTGGGATAACTCTAGCAAAGAAACTCCTCTGTTTGGGGTATTATTGGCCAAACATGGAGAAGGAGTCTTATCAGTTTGTTAAGAAGTGTCAGAAATGTCAGATCCATAGTAATCTAATCCATGCACCAACTCAAGAATTATACCCATTCATGTCAACATGGCCCTTTTGTCAATGGGGATTGGATCTGGTAGGAAAGATAAACCCATCTTCATCCAATGGGCACAAATTCATAATCACAACAACATAATACTTTACAAAATGGATAGAAGTGGTTCCTCTAACAACAATCACTGGAAAACGGATCTCATCTTTCATACTAAAATACATAATTTGTCAGTATGGCATACCTCAGTCCATTATCACTGATAATGGACGACCATTTAAAAACCAGGATGTCTAGGAATTGTGTGAAAAATTTCATATCCAACATCGTTTCTCAACACCGTACTATCCTTAGGGAAATGGCCAGGTAAAGGCCTCTAACAAGACAATTATGAAAATACTCAAGAAAAAAGTTAATGATGTTGGATGTGATTGGCATGTTCAGCTCAATCCTACATTATGGGCCTACAGAACTAGCATCAGAACATAGACGAGAGCTACACCATATGGGTATGTGCAGGATCATGATGGGCCAAAAAGTGGCGATATAATAGGCATGTGTAGGGTATGTGGGTGATGACATTTTTTTTTACACAAAATTAATGAAACGAAAAGGGTTTTTAAAGGAGATTCTCAGCTTTCAACCAATATAAATTATGCTTTACTTTGAATTTAATAAATAATTATTATTCATTTTCTATTTCAATTATGACTAAATTCCTGATTGATAGGTTGACTGAAAAACATTTATAGCTTTCAAACGATATCACATTTTTTGAAATTGAAACATGGATCACATTCTATGATGTGCATACTATAGGATTAAAAATATAAAAAATTGAATTTCATGAATTTTTGACCAAGTTAAGGTGGTTAGACATACGAGTTTTTATATTTTTTGAAAGTTGTAATAAAAAATTCATAATTACTTATTTACTTGGAAAAAAATTATAAAAAAATATGCATCACATCCGGACATGAGTCCTCTACTTATATCTAAAATATTATAAAAAAATATAATCATTTTATTGTGGTTAGGGTGGTCAGATAGACACCTAGTTCTTATTTTTTCCCTGAAATTTAAGTACTATTGCATTGAAATTTCAAATTTTCACCAAATAGAATTATTTATTTTTTAAATAAACCTAGTATTTTAGAAAACACATTCAATTTGCTACAAATTCTATTCTTACACATTTCTGAAATAATATAGATAACTTATTCAATTTTTACATCAAGTTGCCTAACTTTGATTTTTCTGATTTTTTTGTCACTTAAGGGCCTATTTTTTCCATGATGATCCTACACATACCCATATGCCTTGGTATATGAAGCAGAGGTCACACTACCCATTGAAGTGGAGATTCCATTGCTCTATGTGTCACTAAAAGGAATCATTTCAGATGAGGATTATAGAGTGTCTAGACTTCAAGAATTGGAACTATTAGATGAACGTCATCAACAAGCTATCAATCAACTCACAACATATCAACAAAGAATGTCTAGGAGCTACAATCATAGGGTAAAGCCTAGATTCTTTCAGGTTGGTGACTTGGTCCTAAACAAAAAACCTAGAAATCAGCAAAATAGAAAAAGAAAGGGAAGTTTGAACCTAATTGGCTAGGTCCCTTTTTCATCATATTGGTTTATGGATCAAGAGCCTATCAGCTGTCAACACTTGAAGGGGATTTGTTTGATGAACCTATCAACAATATCCATCTCAAAAAATTCTACACCTGAATCACCTAGTGCATGTTTCAAACTTCTAAAAAAGGGTTTCCTTGATGAAAACTTGGCAAACAGGCATCTTGGTAACAAAAAAAGATTAAAAAAATAAAAAAAGAGAGAAAAGAAATTGAAAAAGAGAAAAGTGCAATAAAAACATATTGCAAAAACCTAGAAACGGGAGCTATTTGTGAATTAACCAGCTATTTCATCTACTAAGATACATGTCATGGTCATTAATTTAACCATCACTTTACATCCATTATCATATCATTGCAAATAGTCATTGTGTCACCCTAGCTTGAGGACAACATTTGCACATCACTAGGGGTAATGAAACACCGAGCTTACCAAAACACAAAAAAAACAATGATCAAAACACAAACCAACTTGGACCAATAAATTACCATCAGATGTCCATATCACAACAAAAAATCCAAAAACAAGTCAAAAAGAGTTAGTTTCAAAAAGTCAAAAACATGAGTCTATGTCAGTCGAACTACACGGTATCAGTGTGTATAACATAGGAAAAGATAATCTTTGATCAGCCCGTGAGGCCCCTAGGATAGGTTTTTAGGTTAGGTTTGATTCAAAATATCAAAAAATCACAAAAATATCATAAAATCAAGATGGATGATCTAATCTGACTAATGGTTGAAACACTTTAAGTAAAGGTTGGATATTTTGTATTTTGATTTCTTGTTATCATTTCTTTGGAGTAACTCGATGATGTATTGAACTATAGAAGCAAGGAAGGAGAATGGTATTTTCATTTGTCTGTTGTTTGTGAATTAATTATTTAAATGTGTGAATTTTTGTGGGACGTGCTCTACAAATGTATCACTGATGAGATTCAGAATTCACACACTAAAATAATTAATCCTTGTTTGTTTACGCAAGAAATACTCAGGTCATCTTGGTTTAATTATACCTAGATGCTTGTGTTCGCTTGCAATATCAAAATCATGAAATAACTACTCAAGTTGTCATTGGTCTAAAATATACCTTTGATGCTTGTACTCACTTTCAACATTTTTAAAGCTCTATGATGATACAAATCACAAAAGTACAATTAAAATGCCAATATTTTGCATGTAGTTGCATGATAAAATTACATTGCATTCATAATAGTTTCTACATCTACAGAGTGTTTTTTACGGAAGCTCGTGAAAGGATTCAAATTGATGATTATCTTTTCTTTTAATAAGATTGAGTATACTTGATATTAACAAAAACATCATCATAACCATATAGTTGCATCATCATTTAAATTCATACATTAGAAAGCATCTTCTATTTATCATATCATCATTCATACATTTCAATCAAATAATTTTGCATTCATCTATATCATATTTTTCGTATCACATAAAAGTTCTAAGAGAAAATTTAAAAAATAAATCATATCATTGCATTTTCATTCATCCATCAATTATTATTATATCAAATCACTGCATCATCCATTCACACTTTATCATACATTTAATACATCATTATTTACATTTTCATTCATCCATCAATTATTTCTCATATAACATATATCATTCATCATTTCATTTATAATTAATATAACATATCATTTATCATTTCATTTATCATACAAACATCATATCATTGCATTTCCATTCATTCATCATTTTATATCATACATCATTGTCATTCATTTATTTGTGTCATCTATTTACATTTACATCAACATAAAAACACACATCCCATTTACATCACATATCAATAAATTATTTAAACCATTACATCTACATACATGAATATAGATGATCATCATATAAAATAAAAAAATATCATGCATCCATACATCATACATCATACATTCATAAATTATTCATTAAATAGAACATCATAAACCATAGCATATCATCCTGATCATAAATACATCTATAATCATAATATTTAAAATCATCACATGGCATATAGAATATAGAGCATAAATGCATCCATCATAGAATCATAATAGAAAACATCATAGATCGATAAAATTCCACTGCATATCATATAGATCATATAAATCATCAATGTCAAGTATACAATGAAGTCTAAAATAAAAGAGATATATCATCAAAACTGGTTGAACCAAGGTATACATCATATCTCAAATATATCAAAAAATCATATCAGATAGCTAAGATTTACTACTGCCAAATGGTGCAAGCATCTCGGGACCAATCCATCCTCCGCTAGATGGAGCAGTACCTCCTAGATATCTATGTGGTGGGTGAATCATACCCTCACTAATAGTTCTGGAATGGGTCCTGCCTGATTGCGATGGGGCATAACTAACTCTCCGCTCAGTAGGGACTGCATGGTTATAACGGCCTCTATAAAACTCTACCTCTTGGCCGACACGCAAAACCTCTCTCATATAATCCGATATAGTCATTCCCTTGGCTATCCATTGTAGTCTGTCGAGCACTATCCCACTTTGCTGTCAATGTACCAATCTACGTCTAGGCGGTAGCCAATTGTTCCTGTATCTATGTCATGGCCTATGCATGAGCCTGTGCCTGGGTCTATAACTATGTCTGTGTCTAAGCAAGTAACCCCTAAGCTTGAACAAGCTACCCCTATAGAGTCTGTATCTACACCTATAGGCTAGAAATTTGGGTTTGATAATCTAAAGAAGATGTCTCCCCTGCTGCCTCTTACGAGGCACACTAGTAGATGGACCTATCATAACCCCTCTGCCACCATCCCCTTCGTCATCTCCACCATCACTGCTACTCTCATCACTACTGCTCGCCTCACTATCCTCCTCCCCACAACATCCTCAGCCTCAACATCTACAGCCTGCTCCTCCTCCACATCCTCCTCTCATCTCCGTCACCAACCAGGTACAACAACAACCTCCTCCTCTACAAGTAGTGGTGTTGGCTCATCAGGGATAGTGATCTGAGGGCATGGATGTAATGCAAGATACTACACATAATCCATAGTCATTGGTGCCTTTGTAATATCATGACGCAAGTCCCAGGCTGAAGGCTGTAAGGCACGATATCCCTCTACAATAGTATCATATGATAGACAGGGTCCCCAATCTACTGTATCACTTTATAATCAAGCATAATGTGCAACACCCTAGGGCATGCATTGGACAATCCCATACTATCTGTAAACCCTCAGTAGTAAAAATCTCTCTAAAATGAAGTGGTTCCTGCCAATCAAGTACATAGAGTCACACAAATAACCCATATCTGCATCATCCTCATCCTAGTTCTCACAATCCAGATAGAGACGCCATGTCACAACCTCTAAATCATCTAGTACATGCCTCCAATGCTCCAACTTACCCATCCTAGACTGGGTAAGTTGACCCCTGTATCTGAAAACATATGGCCTAGTGGCAGGTCTATCTCGTACTGGCAATGGTTGCGTGATAGCAATATGCTCCCACACCCAAACCTGAAACAAAGTGGGTCTCGATGATAAGCTAATCTTGCTCAAATATACAGCTACATGTAAATCATGATACAAATGTTCCAACATGCACATCCCCCAAGCATATCTGGTCCCATGCACGATCATGCTCTCAAGAACACTGCCCCATCCAACAAATAGTCCCTTTGACCTACGATCAAGACAAAGGAAACCTCCAATAAATACTGCAAGAATTGAAGGTAGGGTGGCATATGCATCCACCATCTCCCACCATGAATCCACATCCCAACAATATGATCATCCTAAAAAGCTCTACAAAGAGCATCTATCCCACCCACCTCATGTGAATCATACACTACAATCTCCCCAACAAATGGTATCCATAAAATCTACCATACATCCTCTGGAGTGACTACCATCTCACTAGTGGGTAGGTGGAAAGTATTATGGTGACTATAACACCACTCAACTAATGATGTGAGGAGACCCCGATTACTCCTAATATGGGGCATGTCAAGAAGTGAAGCAAGTCCACACCAAAAAATGATCTATGTCTCATCTGGTGTAAGCTATGGAATCAAGTCAAATGTCCATGGAAAATGCTCTCATATCTGGAGGTTACCCAAAGGCTCCTATCATCATGCAATGTTCAAAATTAGTACACTTTGTCAAAATATCGTATATCAATTAGCCTATCAAATCTAATTAGCTCTTGGTGCAAATTTTATTAAAACTCATGAGCAAGCATCATCAATCCTCACCTATCATGAGGTCATCATTATCAATCTTAAATTGTACCTCACTTAACATGAGGTCAATTTATCAAAATCAACCTCGCTTATCATGAGGTTCATCACATATGAAATTATTCCTCACCTATCATGAGGATAATTCTTGTCTATCAATCATTAGAATCACTCATCATAAGGTTCAACATCATCAAGGTTATTTGATCATTAAATCATATCAAACCAAACAGCTAACATGATCAAAATCGATCAAAGCAAGGAAAAATTTGACAAATTTTATCAAATCTAATTTGGATGCGCTAAAATAGGCATTCAAGGCGCTAAAAGATCACAAGTGCCATTTCATCAGTCAGAAGCACTAGAAAAGACTATCCAAGTGCCACATTATTCGAAGTGCTATTTTGGGATGTCAATGTGCCAAAACAGTAGCTCGAAGCGCTAAAACCCTAAAAGTGCTAAACTAACCTATCGAAGAGCTAATCTATCCTATCATAGCACTAATATTTTTAAAGCGTTAAAATAGCCTATCAAAGCACTAAAATATACGATCAAAGCGCTAATTCGCCGAAGTCCCTAAAAGTACTACATCAAAGTGTCAAAGCGCTACAACATGTTCTTGAAGCGCTAAAACTACGAAAAAAATCAAAATACATAAAATAACACAAAAAATGAGAAAACACAAATTACAAGGAGGTTTATGGGTAAGTATCAAAGGTCCGTAAGTGGTCGGGCGCTGGTGACGTTGCACACGCTCAAACCGATGGGTGTGGTAAGGAATCAAAATTTTGGTCCAAGTGGCTCAAATAGCTCTCTCTCACAAATTTTTCAATAGTCAAATGCACAAACAAGTTTGAAAATGACCCTTTTGACCTTTTTATAGGTTATTAAAGGTGATTTTGATGGGATTTTTAAGATTTTAATTAATTTTTATTGGGAGAATAATTAAAATTCATCCACAGGAAAACTTTCTACAACAATTATCGGGAGATAAATTATTTTACCATCAAATATTCATTGAATCATCATCAAATCATCAAAAAATCATCAGAAAATTATAAATTTCTGAAAAATCCAAAAATCATAAATTTATCTCCCGAGGGGGCATATTATCGTCAATAACCTGAAAATCAATGTCTGGGGCATACTGAAAAATTGTCATCAATACTAGCAACAACAGCACAAAATTTTCTTTGAAGTAATGCATAAACACATCACTTCAAAGAGGGGCAAAATGTATACACCTAAAAATGGTCTAGAGAATCTAATTAATTAAATTCGACTTGTTTGATTAATTATCCTAAATTCCTCTACTATTGAATAAATAGAAATATTTATTTATATAGTTCACGTTTAAATTCTTATTTAAATTCTTCTAATTCTGCTATTATTTCATCTTAATTAAATAAACGAAATGAAATTTACTTTTTTTTATTTAATTATCAAATTCCCCTATTTATTCTATCTTAATCACATCATTCAATCTTAATTAATTAAACAAAGGTTAAATAATTTATTGTTTAATTATAACATTTCTTCTATTTAATAAATAATCAACAACTTCTATAGTTTGTTTTATTAAACTAATTATCATCCTTTTGCTAATTTGAATAAATCAAAATAATTCAAATAAAAGCATAAGGAAAATTTCCTCTATTTACTCACCTATCAAATTAGATATTATATGTCTAATTTATGTCTAAACTAGTTCATCTAGCATTCACGGGAAAGCTTGGAGGCAATCCTCTCAATCTTCTTCCCCTGATCCTTCCTATCCTCTTGCCTAGTGCTTTCATGGGGAGGAACTATTCCCATGATCAGCTCAAGCTTCTTCATCTCTCACCATTCAATCCTCCAGATTGAATCCAAACCTCTGCTTTGCTGCCCCTATGCAAATGTGTTGTTGAGAAATCTATAAATACAACCTCACAATACAAGAAATGGATCCCCAACTTTCTATAATCTTACTCTGCAGGAAAGAAATCAAGCAATCAAATATCATAGCAATAGCAGTACTATCTTAGCATCATAGCATCAGTAGAAATCATATCGCGGATGCATAGTAGTTTTACTATAGCTTCATCATCATAGTTTCATGTCAATTTTAGATTACATTAGTTTTCTTTATCATTTAGATATCATCATCTAAGATTTTATCTTTGCATTTAGCATCATTCTGTTCTTTAGATTGATATTTTAATAGTCACAGAGCTTATCAAAATCTGAGAGCCCTCTGTGATTTAATAAATCTTTAAAGATAGGAGACAATATGATGCTTTTAGTAGATTCTTGCTTTAAACTAGTTTAATTTGTAGAATTTTTGATATAATGTCTTATTAAGAAGTGTTATTTTAATCATACTTATTCACACTAACAATCAATATCAAATCACATAATCAACTATGCTAACCAAAAATAATGTAATAAACAATAATCATCCATATAGTGTACCATCACATCTCAATATAAAAACCATCATTGCTCCAATGTCAACGATCAAATAACAACATCATCGTATCATAATCTATCAAAGCAAAAGCACTGTCTGAAAACATAAGCAAATTGGAGGGGTGCTACAATTACTATATTTAGAGTGTAAGGTTGATTATGTTAATTAGTATGCATTAATTGTATTTCTTACAATAATTTTTTTACCATTGATGTTGGATAATATTAGACCAAGGATATTCATAGTGTCTCTAAAATGAAAATTTTAAATTATTTCAACAACTAATTAAGACTTTTTTGTTTCAAAAAATATTATCTATATTTTATTAGCAATGGTTTGACAAGTGCGTTCTATAAAATTATTGGGCATTGGCTTTAAGATATTTTCATCAATTTTAATTAGATACTTTAGTTTCTTACAAATAAATTTAGATGGATTTTTTATTAGAATGTGTTCTTGGCTTGTTAAATTCAGTAAATTTTGATTATTTTCAATATTGTATTCAATTGGTATATTTTTTAACTTTTATTATAAGGTATATATTTTTGTTTCTTATAAATTGGTCATTTTGTGTGATTTTTAAATTAGGAATCAAAATATTTTCAAGACCTGGTGTTTAATTATCAACCATAATTTTATTATTTTTTACTTCTGTAGGTGTTTCAAGAAATTTTCCTACACTTAATTCAATTGGTAATGATGATGTATCTTCACCTACATTTTTTTCATTTGACAAATCCTTTTCTTTTACTCTCCTTGTTTATTGTTTTCAACGATTTTTTTAGTGGCTAATATTTGTCAATTGGCTAATAGTTAAAATTTGGGAATCCAAACTTGGCTAATAGTTCGAGCTATAATGTGACTTGAATCGCCACATTTTTACAAAATTTTATTATAGTCTTATTTAAATCGCCAAATAATTTATTTTATTAAAAATTTTAACTCAAAAATTTGCCACAATATTCGATACATGATTAGATCATATTCGCCTTAATTTTATAAATTATTGGAGAAATCTATATTAATTCGCCAATAGTATATCATAACTATTAATTGCTTTAGGACCATATTTCTAATTTTTAGTTTCCACCATTGATTTAAATATAATCTAATGGCCCTTGTTGTATTCAACAAGGTAAAATATACACATGATCTATAATGCTCATGGGGCCCACAATTTTGGGTATCACGAGCATTATAGATTGTGGGTAAATTTCACCTTATAGTGTACAACAAGGGTGGTTAGACCAATGATCTAAAATCAGTTTTGAGCCCCCATGAGAATTATAGATCATGGTTACATTTTACCTTGTAGAATATAATGAGGGCCATTATATTATATTATAAAACAATGGTAGAAAGTAAATATTATAGTCTATCCCTTTAACTCATTGATAATTTCCACCCTCGGGCCCTTACTTTTCCATGAGAAATATTTTTAGATTGAATAGATTTGCCATCATAATTAATGAGTTTTCCTATTATTTTTCAAGATTCGCAAAAAAAATTCACAAAATTTTAGTGATGTAAAAAAATTGCCAATAAAACTAATATTTTTTTTTTAAAAAAAGAAAATTTCGCCAATAGAAATTAATTTTTTTCCTCAAAAAATGAAAGATTCACTAGGATTTTATATCTTTTTTTAAGGGGGGTTTCTTAAAGTTATCACTGATTGTTTTGCTTCAATTTTCTTGAGTATTGACTAATTATTTCTTCATATTGTAATTGTTGATTCTTTCTTTCTACACAAATTTATCATTATGTCTTAAAATTGAGATTATCAATTAATGCTCACTCAAAATAAACATAATGATTATAAATAGACTATTAAAATTAAAATAAATGATTCTTAGTCATAAAAACTTATAAATTAACAAATATATGTTGATAAAATAAAATGAACAATTAAAACTTATAATAAAACAAATAATGTAATGATTAAATGATTATTGATTTACAATGTAAATAAATGATTTGTAAGATATAAAATTAAAAATGTCATAGAATGTCATAAAAAGTGCATAGAAATCATGTGCAAACTATATTGTGGGATTAAATCATGGAAAACATGAGATTTCTCCTATTTATAATCCTTTTTTCCTTTCTACGTAACACACTCACATTACATAGTGTGAGTGTATTAAGTAACACATTCACGCTAATCAAAAAATATATTCCTTTTATTTTAGGTATGGTTGCAAGATTGGATGATGAGAATAAGGTTTCTTTATCCATTTTTTCTATAAGAGATGTGTTTTTCTTGTTCAATATCAGTTTGATATATATTTATTCACTTGACAATAATATTTGATAAAATTAGAATCAAAATGTTATTTTTTCTTATCTTTTTAATCATATAATTATTTTTATTTTCTTTTGCTAGTGTCTTTATATTCCTCTATTACAATAATATTATTTTTTTATAAATTTTAATATGCTTATCTAAATTTTAAAAATATATAAGATTGTTCTGTAGTTCATTTTGTACACATTAAAAATGTATATTTTTATTAATATTCGTTATGTGATACACATACTTAATGATACAATTTTCAAGTACAAACACTTTGAGAATTAAAATATATATTCAATAAAAATATTTAAAAAATACATAATTCTTGTAGTACTTGCTCTATTATATTTACATCAAATGATTTAAAAAAATACTTAATGCAACTAAAAAAATGAGAGCATATGCAAAACACTATGTTATATTTTAGCATTAAAACACTTTTATGTATGCTCAACATTTTACCCGCTTAACTTTTATCATTTTTTTTTAAAAAAAAAAATTGGTAGTTTAGAAACTAGATTCATTTTACTATAATTCTTATTTTGAGTGTACACATCTTGAATTACTTGTGCAAGTTCTATTTTAGCTGATTTTAGGAGAAAAGTGTCCACTTTTGACCCCCTTTTTTCCCTATTTCGATATACCTACCCATTAATTATGTAATATCATTTTGAATACACTCACTACTGATTTGACATGTGAAATGAATCTAATAGCAGTTGATGTCTAGAGACATCTAAATTTGAATCTATTAAGGAGATGTATAGGGGCATAATTGAGCAAATTTTTGAATCAATAGATGATTAATTTCTCTTTATAGACAAGATTAACTGTGATTAGAAATCTTGAAGAAAACATTGATAGACATGCAAATGACCTATATGATGATGCAAATTTTAATTTTTTGTTACCCTTTAGATTTTAATTATGCTCTAATTATTCTTTTGTATGACATTTACTTTGTCCTCCTTTGTGTTTGAGTGCACAATGAGTGTTTCTAAATGTCATGACGTAGCAACATATGTCAAATGTGTGTCAAGTTCGCTCAAAATGATTATTGAAAGGATGAAAAGAATGATAGAGAATTTGAATTTAGATTTTAAACCTTGAAATTTTAGAATCATTCAAGATTGACCTACGCCAATTGTGTATGCCATAATAATAATATATAAAAATCAATATAAATGAAATGAAAGATAGAAATTAAGTCAAAAGCCAAACCTAATAAAAGAACATACCAATTGTCAATACACTATTATATTATTAAAATACTCCTATTCAAACAAGCACAAAATTAAATAAAAATTAGCTAGGGTCGAGTCAATGGCCTTGCAAACTATGGTTGTAATGGTAAGGAGACTCGGAAATTTCGAGGAAGAGTTCAATTTTTTGTGCGTCTCCTGTAATGTCATATTTGTTCGATAAGCTTGAGTTGAGATGTATAAGTTTTTACTAAAATGGTTGATTTCATTTCTATTATTTTATAGATGTCATGGTAGTGCGCTTGAGAGAAATAGCAAGGTCGGATTAAAAAACTAACATTCCAGAATAAATGTCTGTTCATCTTTTGAATATACGTGAAATTTAGGCAGACGTTTCTCAAAAGTATCTGTTCTCCTTTCAGGAATGTTTGAATTCCACCATTGGAATCTGGTTTTTTTGGTCTGTTCATATTTGAGGTCTTGGCTCAATCCGATTTGGCATGCTCAGAAATAAGCAGCAGATATCAGAGAGTCAAACATTTAGAAGGTGGTAGCAGGTAAAAGAGTGACATTTTCCCAACTTAGCCTCTCCTTTCAAATAACAATAATCATATTGCGAAGAATAAGGAATTATGAGATGGGACATGATGCGTTGAATAAAAAATTGTGCTATAAAACCCATTCGATCCTTCCCCAATCTCAAATCATATCACCCATTTCCCTACTCCAAGCAATTGTATGCGAGACGAATATGAAGATGGAACAGAGTAATATCATCTTTAGTCCTGCAGCTTTAATGGGGTTTATCCTTATACTTCAGCTGAGCTTAAGTAGTATTATAAATACAGCACAAGCCCAGAATACCAAAGTGGGGTTTTATTCCTCCACTTGTCCCAATGTCGAGTCGATTGTTAAATCCAGTGTGGAGTCGCATGCTTCGTCGGATCAGACGGTTGCACCGGCCCTGCTCAGACTTTTCTTCCACGACTGTTTTATTCAAGCACGATACATTTCTTCTCCCTTTAACATTGTTTCTTTTTATTTAAACATTTGAAACATACTAGAATGTCATTTTTGTTATCGCCTGAAACATTTTTGTTTCCAGTTGATAAATAATCTGAATATTGCAGGGGTGTGACGGGTCGATACTGATAACCGGCCCGTCCGCGGAGAAAAATTCGCTCACCAACCTCGGGCTGCGAGGATTCGACGTAATTGAAGACGCGAAAACCAAAGTAGAAGCTGCGTGCCCCGGCGTTGTTTCTTGCGCTGACATTCTTGCTCTCGCTACTAGAGATGCAGTCGTTCTGGTATATTTTTTTTTCTATTTTAAATTTTGATCGGTTTAGATGGTTCATTTGAAATCATATTAGTTTTTTCAGTATGATTGATCTATTGGTGTGAGTTCAGATGAACCATCTATGGAAGTCAAAACTTACAGTTTTTTGTTTAAGTGAATATCTTTTTTCTTCCAAATTGTCTGGAATAAAAATGACGTATGAAACAAAGGAAAGTTGGTTTAGTAAAGAATTAAAATTGTTGTGGTGCAGAGCAAAGGAAGCAGCTGGAGCGTTCCAACAGGAAGGAGAGATGGATTGGTTTCCTCTTCTTCTGACGCAGCTGACTTGCCAACACCCTCTGACTCAATAGACATTCTCAAGAAGAAGTTCAGCGATAAAGGCCTCACCACCCAAGAGTTTGTAACTCTAGTTGGTAAGTATGTCTAATTGACTAAAATAAATAGGTGTTTGTCCTTTGTTATAATATTGTTGTTAAGAGTCATTCACTGAGAGGTATCCATCCTATCAAAGTAGTTTAAGGCACTATCGTGATCTCGTTCCATATATCATACCTCTAGAGAGTTTGAACCTTCCAACTACAATCTTTTGGCTCACTCACTTCTTCAATATAAGACTTAAGATTTAATATTAACCAAAAATTAATATCAAACTTTGAGATGACTACCTTTTCATTGCAAATGTTTTACCGGGCCTCATGATTGAAAAATCAAAAGATTAAAATATTGGAAAGTTAAAACTTTGGAATATTTGTCATATAAATGACTCTCAAATTAGACAAATATTTACCCTTGTTATTATTTGCACAGGAGGGCATAGTATAGGACAGGCTGATTGCCAGTTTTTCAGCTATCGACTATACAACTTCACCACAACAGGGGACGCAGATCCCACAATTAGTTCAGCATCTCTGAGTGAGCTCCAATCAGCATGTCCATATGGCGGTGATGCCTCAAAAAGAGTTGCTCTAGACAGAGGAAGCCAAACTACTTTTGACACATCTTTCTTCAAGAATGTGAGAGATGGAAATGGAGTGCTTGAATCTGATCAAAGAATGTGGGCTGATAATTCAACTTCAACTTATATTAACCAGTATGCCCAAAATTCCTTTGGATTTGGCACAACTTTTGCTCATGCTATGGTAAAGATGGGCAACATTGGAGTAAAGACTGGGTTAGATGGGGAGATTCATAAAGTTTGTTCGGCTTTCAACTAAATTGGCACACTCAATGCCACCCCTACTACAAAATAGTTACTACAATAAGAATAAGAATAATAATGCATTGCATTACCACAAGATAAGTTTGTCTTCTTCTTTCATAATATCACACTTGCTAATATTCTTCCTAGTATGGAAAATTTGTAAAGTAGATGTTGATTGAGATATACATTCCTACATGTTCTTAACTTATGTTTAGAACCTTTGAATAATCATAATGATTTTGCACATACTTTTATACAATATCAAATAATTCCAATGTAGCAAGGCTATTTGAAAATGATGTCTCCAAACAAAATTAGGCTTCCAAAAAGTGGTTAAATTTCACAAGATTTTAGTTTTTGTCATTAATTTATATAGTTGAATTAAAGTTTGATTAGCAGTCATTAAACCAAATACAAATCATTTTATATAATAAATAAATTATATATTTTAACCTCTTTGTAATTTCAATAAATCAAAGTATGATAACAATTAATACTATTTTATTTTTTTCTATATATAAGTAAACAAGTATTTTGAAATAGTCAATTAAACTGCCACCTATGAAGGTATGTGCAAGTATGAATATAATTATTGAAACAAGTGTGATCATTGAAACACAAATTAATAGTAGTATCATATTTCATATTGATCTCCCTCTCATCTTTTTGCATCATAACCTAATCTTTGGGATCACAAAATGAATAAATTATCAACTAATTTCAAACTATTTTTCAATTATCATAATTACCTACATATTTTAACTTCTTCATAATTTCAATAAATCAATTACATATTTCAACCATTTCATAATTCCAATAATTCCAATAAATAATAACTAATAAAATTTTATCCATTATTTTATTTCTTATAAATAAATAAATATTTTGATATAATCAACTAAATTATCACTCATAAAAATATATACCAATACAAATATAAATATTAAAATAAATATAATTATAAAATAAAATATATACAAATACAAATATAAATATTTAAATAAATATAATTATAAAAATAAAAATAAACAACATTGTTATAGTTAATACCAATGCCCTTTTCATATTTTGTATATGTCACCATCCATCCAAAAGGTCATCAAAATATTAAATTAATACTAATTTCAAAATATGTTTTCGCTTATCATAATGACTTTTGTGACAGCCGTAAGATTGACCATTGAATATCAAAGTGGCATTAAAATGATTCTAACAATATCCTAATACCAAGTATATAGGCCTTTTTAGTTTCATTTGTACTTCTATGAAAGGTTTTACGTTTATATTATTAGATTATTTTTTAGTTCCATCACAATATATTCTCACATCCTATTCCAATCATCATTAAGATTTATTGTTGATCATGAGCATTATTTATTTCATTTTTATAAAATAATACGATTATAAATATATTATATTTAATTAATTTATCATATTATATATTTATTCAAATAAAAATAAATGTAAAAATATAATAGTGGTTTTAATTTGTGATCTTTTTATTTACTCTTGAAATCACATTTTTATTGAATAATATATGAAGATTCAATCTAAGATTAGAGTGTTAGATTGATTTTCTCTAAGCTTAAATTAAACCCTCGATTTAAATTAAATCATCAATGAAGTTTCCTTTGTTCTTAATTTCATCTAGTCTTTTGGGGTTCAATTTAAGTAATAAAAATGTCAGTTTGTAGTATGTAATCCTTAATGTTTGCTTTCAAAAAGATATAAAATTTATTATGCTTTTTTTTAATATATTTTTTCTTAATTTTATAATCAACATATGTCCAATACAAGAAATAATATTTTTTACTTAAGACACTAGATAAAATAATGAACCATATCAAAAAAACATTTGAAATGCACTAGACTCTATATGGATGTCCTTGTTTCAATGAAAAATAATAATTTAAATATGATAAAAATTGCTATAGTAAAATATAGATCTGAAACTTATTTAAATATTGATTTTAATTTATTTTTTTAAATCAATAAACCGTTACTAAAACATATCAACACTAGATATTCAATTTAATGATCTACTTCTAAGAAATTGTAAAAATATTTATCATTGTTCTTGCATTCTCTAAGGTATGGTTATTAACAAAATCTATTATTGGTTTTGGCTGGAAACTTCATTCTTAGATGTTATTTAAGATGT
>CM021102.1:284951441-285142782 GCA_007115665.2 Sequoiadendron giganteum | reverse complement strand
ATCTTGTATTTAATTTGTCTTTCCAAGCCCTAGCTTGGTGGTGAACCCCTCATTAGTTTACAATCAAACCTTAGAACAACCCTATTACAAGATCTCTTTCTCCTTTGCATACTTTAGATTAAGATCTATAAGATTTTCCTTCAATGAAATAATTGGGAAGTGGGTTTGCTCTATGTCATAAACCATATGAAACCACAACCCCATTTTCCATTATTTCAATTATATAATAGATTATCTTTATGGGTGGTTTTTTTCAGGTGAAAGGTGATAAGCCTATATAATATATTAATATTATTAATTAGTTACAAAAAATCCATGAGAGGCAAGAGAGAAAAAAAGATCCAAAATGAATGTTGTAGCCATAAGAATTCATCTACTACCTATACGAGCCATGTGTAGTATCAACTTCTCTTTACATATGCATCCCTATACATAGTCTCCTAATACAAAATCTTACTGCTCATAATCCCATACATTTTCATATTTCATTATACCATCCCTACGTACCATCCCTACACACATACCCTTTTTACATGTCATTCACTAAAAAGAGACAACATTTTAACCTCTTCTATGAGGATAATACACAAAAAATTCATCTTTCTCTCCTTGTGTAAACACCTACACTTTATTTTTTGCAACTTCCTGTGAATGAACTGTGATGTTGATGTTCGAAACTTGAGGAGAAGCTTTGTTGCCCCTAAAAACCAGTGGCATAACAAACACTTGCAATCAGTGAATGCATTCATGAGTTCTGATAAAATAAAATGCATGGAACTTATTTTTAAATTGATCCACTTCCTCTCTACTAAACTCAAAATGATATCTATTGAGCACTTGATACAAATAAGAAGAAGAGTCATGTAAATTGGCCAATATCATTCCTTGGAAAGCTTCAACATACCTTTTCTTATGGGGAATAAAATTCTTGGGAAACAGTCATCCAATAAAGCCCCTACCCTTAGTAAAATCATACTACTGAACACATTTTAACAAAGCATTGTATTTCAAAGAAGCCCCAACAACCACCTTAATTACAATCGTTTGTAGAGTATTAAAGTTTTGCACCAAGTCCAGAGTGTTGGAAAGGAAAATGGACAAGAGGATTGTTGTCCAAAAAATAATTCTTTGAAACTTCGTATGCAAAAACTCTTCCCCAATACCTATCTTAATGAAACCCATAACTGAAGGAAACTTCACCTTGAATACATGTTGCAAGTGTTTCCTTTCAATACAATCTAAGAACAGAACTTCCCATGCCCTTACAACCATTGGGACTATGTAATTCTGAGCTCAAAACTCCATTAGCTTGATGAAACCTACAAATTACAATGGTTCCTCAGCTCCTTACATAGCGATGAGAAAGAAGACACCTTGAATAGAAATTCTTATTTTTCTTAATTTGTAAAGGGCATCGACTAAATAAAACTTCCCTGTAATCACATTTCCCACGTGCTAGTCTTGGAAATGACAAAACTAAATGCTAACATGCTACAAATATTCTTCACAATGACAAATCTTAGAGGGCCTATCAATTTGTATTAGATCTTCAAACTCCATAAAGCACAACTTGCCACCTCTTGAGCTTAAGCATGCAAAGTAATAATGGCTAAGCTTGCTTAGTACTTAAAATCTACAAACACACAAAAAAATGTTAGATATGGAAATCATCACAATTACGAGCTTCCAATTCCTCCATGTGTGGAAAAAGCTAGTGTGAGATGATTATGTTGATAAATGCATGCTATCAATGTTCTTAATTTAGACATGTCCTTAGTTTGTGAAGCTTAAGTGGGGAATCATGCCAAAAATCCCATCAATAAGTCACTTAGTCCAACATTTAATATTGTGTCCTAAATTTTTTTGAGAGAAGTGATCTCATCATGATGCTATTCAAGATATTAAACTCATGTATTAAATAATTACTCCTTAAGCGCGTAGACCTACAACTATCCCATTAAAAAATCACTCAGCCCTTTTCTTGGACTTATGACTTCTTTGTCCAATTTGTTAAATGAGATTAGAAAATATTCTTTGTCTACTATTTCCCTTAAATCTGGGAAGGCTTGTAGAATAATATCATTCTCCATGAAGAATACTTCCTCCTTATCACACCCCATATTGGCTAAAAAAATTGCAATGATATTACCCTCCCTATACATATGTAAGATTTTTTAGGCTTCAAATTCATCTAAGAGCTTCCATACATTATGTAAAACATATTTCATATGCTAATTAAAAAATTCTATTTCTTTGCACGCATTTACCACTATCAAAGATTCACCTTCTATATGTATTACATTGATTTGGAGTCGTTTTGCAACTTGCAAACCATGAAGAATAGCCATCGACTCTACCATGTTATTTATTCCTGGTGGTAGAATTATTGATCTGGTTGCCTTTACAACTCGCCTTGCATCTCTAATACAAACACTTGCCCTTGAAGTACTTGGATTTCCTCTAGATGCATCGTCAAAGTTTAGCTTATAGAAACCTTGCATTGGCGAGGACCATTTAATAGTACTCCTATCCACTTTTGCCTTATAATGTTGCTTCAAACTTCCTTTAAAAGGAAAATTTATACCCTGCCAGTCCTTTAGAATTTTATTATCCTATGATGAAAATAGAAAGCTAACATTTTTGTGATCTTGAACCCAGGCATTTACTACTTCTATGATTAATTTTTCAATAATTACATGAACAAACTGATTAGAAGCAGAGGTTTTTCTAAATATGAGCTTGTTCCTCTTCAACCAAATATCCCATATCACCAACACATGAGGTACAAAAGCTAAAGAGCCCCCATCACCATCATGAGATGATTTTTTTGGATTTTTTGATGTAGAATAAGATTGAAAAAATAAAACACAAGACTCCTTAGGTTGAGATTGTGAGATTTTATACTCTCCCACAAAGGAGGGTATAAAATCTAATGAACCCCAATCATTACCAAAACATGTATTTCATTATGAAGCATTATTTCAATCATTATTTATACTAGATGCTACAATATTCAACTCTTTGAGCTTTGATGGCGAGATTTTAGACTCCCCATTGAAATGAGGTGTAAAATCTAATGATCCTTAATCATCACCTAAGAGTGTATCCATAGTATCATTATCATTGGAAGGTAATGGTTCCACATTTAAAGATGGAATCAAAGCACTAAGAGAGTTTGAAGTGTTATATTTTGCTTCAATTTGTGAATTATAAATTTTTGTATTTTCTTTAAGTATATATATCTTATTATTATATTCATATTTCATATCATGGTAAAGAGTAGATGGGACTCCTTTCATGACATGAATCCACAGTCTACCTAGGAGAATATTATATGAAAGGGGTAGAAAAAATCATGGGTCCTACCTTAATTGGTAGTGTTATTGTCCCTAATGGTTTCCTACTAACATTATCAAAGCCACAAATAGAAAGATTATTAGATTCTATGATATTCTTGTCCACAGGGTATGTGTAGGATCATGATGGGCCAAAAAGTGGCGATATGTAAGTGATATGATGGCTCATGTGGTTAACAATTTTACTGTACCAAAAATTGATGAAACGAAAAGGGTTTATAAAGGAGATTCTCAGCTTTCCACCAATATAAATTATGCTTTACTTTGAATTTAATAAATAACTATTATTCATTTTCTATTTGAATTATGACTAAAGTCCTGATTGATAGGCTAATTAAAAAACATCTATAGCTTTCAAACAGTATCACATTTTTTGAATCAAAAACGTGCATCGCATTCTCTACTTTGCATACTATAGGATTAAAAAAAATGAATTTCATGAAGTTTTGACCAAGTTAAGGTGGTCAAACATACGAGTTTTTATATTTTTAAAAATTTGTAATAAAAAAATTCATAATTAATTATTCACTTGGAAAAAAATTACAAAAAAAGTTACATCACATCGGGACATGAGTCCTCTACTTATATCTAAAATATTATAAAAAAAATATTATCATTTTATTGTGGTTAGGGTGGTCAGACAGACACCTACTTTTTTTTCCCTAAAATTTAAGTACTACTACATTGAAATTTCAAATTTTCACCAAATAGATATATTTATTTTCAAATAAACCTAGTATTTTAGAAACTACATTCAATTTGGTACATATTCTATTCTTACATATTTTTTTAATAATATAGATAACTTATTCAAATTTTTATGTCAAGTTGCCTACCTCTAATTTTCTGAATTTTCATCGCCACTTAAGGGCCTATTTTTTCCATGATGATCCTGCACATACCCCACACCAATTGAGTTTAGATAAATGCTACAATCATTAAGACCTGATACATTATCAATGAGAATACACCTAATCCCATTTTTTATTTATAACAACCATTACCATTAGAGCCTCATGTTTGTTTTAGACTTCAAGTGGAGGTATTCATGTTAAAGGAATATAATATCCAACTAAGTTGTTACCTACATATAATCAAACAAGGATCCTAAACCATTTATTTTTATAGGAGGTGAGATATTAATATTTTTAAAAGCCTCTTGGAGCATCTCATGGTATATAGGTGATATTTGAATCAAGTCCCAAATGGAGATATTGGCTAGAGTATTACAAATTTGTTCAACAAGGTCACAATCTTTACTACTATGTCGAGGAAGGCTAAGTGAGGGTAGAAGATATGGTTGAGGTAATAGAATGGATGTTGGTGGTTTTTTTCATTGATTATTATTTTTAGTGTTATATGTTTGAGTAACTATGTGATAATTTGGTTGATTTAATAAATCTTGTTGCACATGATTTCTAGTGAGTTATTTTATTAATTTTAGGATATGGCCATGAGGTTTAGGAGGTTCTATAATGAGAGGTGGTTTAGGAGGTCCAATAATTATAGGAGTTTTAAGAGGTCCAATCATTAAATGTGGGTTCATAATTTCATCTTGTTGGCAATCTTCTATTAATGGAGGACCTAATGTCAATTTTGAATCTTCACCTATGCAATCCACCCTACTATCATTTGAAGGAGGAAATGTATCAATGAATTAATCATCTTATGCCATGATATATCTTCCCAAGTAGGACATGTATTTGGAGAGAAACAAACATGATTCTCACAATTCTCAATGATTAGATCCTCTCGCACCAAGATACCCTCACAAGTAGGAGATATATTAAGAGAAGAACAAACATGATTTTCATGATTGTCAATGATTGCATCCTCTTGCACAAAAATACTCTCACAAATAGGGGATATTTTGGGATAAGAATGAATATTAGGTAAAGTGATTTTAATAAAAGTATCAATGATTTTAGTCTATTCTCTCAAAATTTTCTCATAGGTAGAAAAGCTATAGGTAGGAAAGACATATTTTACTATATCAAAACCAAAATTTTATAAAGGAAACATGTTTTTTATTGTCCTATGGATCAAGCTAGTGATGCACAAAAAAATCATATATTATTCAGAACATTCTTCCAAAATGGGAATCGGATCTTAACAAAGACCATAGATAGAGACATGTATAGAAAATTTCAGCCCAAACTGGCTAGACATGGGCATTATGCACCCTAGACTAGGCAAGTACTTTTAGAAAACTTATTATTTGGAAACCATCATTAGTGTTTAAAGGTCTCAAGTTTCAAATTTTTAGGTATGGAAGTAAATAGAGTTATGGATATGCACAAAGCCTAATTTTTCTATATGAATCACATACATGGATGAAATTTTTGATATTTAGGATAATTAAATATGTTAAAATGATAATTTTAAGAAGTTGAAATACTGTAATTTACTAATTTTTCCAAAAAATATAGAAAATCAATTCCTTTTGATCTTTTGAAATGAAAATACTATGCAATTTCTTCACTTTTTCAATGTCTTCACTAAAATATGCATGCAAAATTGAAAAAATAGTATTGTAATAAAATTTATCAATGAAAATAACTCAAATCTAAGAACTAAACAAGGAAAAATTAGATCTTAAATTTATGCAATTTGATTCTTTAATTATTTGTAATTTTTCTTTTGATATATAATGAACAAAAAATATAAATGCATGGTATTGAAAATGAAATAAATGCAAGACCTTCAAACTACCTAGGGTTTTTTAATTATTTTTAAAATTTTATGCTATGAAAAAAAGTTGCAAGTGCAAGATATGTTGAGTTCACCAAAATGTGTAGGAAAATTAATTTTAGATCCAATTAGGTTAACTAGGATTGTCTCCTTTTAACTTTACTCTACATTCAAAAGTAAGCTTGCTACCATAAGGGAGAGCCAACCTCCTAGGGTTTACATTTTTTTTTGAGTTGTAAAAGGGATAAATTTGATGTGTGTATTAACAAGCCTAATTGACATATAACCCTAGATCTAAAAATATAATTTATTGGAAAGATTAAAATGGAAAGTAATAAAATGGATTTAGATATGAGATCGGGATACAAAGAGGAACCTGTGCTACAAATTTGAAGTTAATTTGGCTAGTCAAGGGCATGGGACACCCTTTGACTGGATTGTTTTTTTTTGGATCTACAATGTTTGGAAAGTGGATTATGGTTTGTATTATGTTTTTTGAGACTATCACCTGCTAAAAATTTTACATCTAACTTGCACACATGAAAATGGGGTGAAAGGTTCCATTGTATAGAGGATTTCCTAATTCAAACCCCATTTTGGTATTTCTACCTCCACACATAGTGATTAATGATGATTAAGTGGGTATACCCTAGGTTGGGTAGAGGCCAAAACAAAAATATTTGATTAAAATAATAAATGATAAATGACAATTTTACCTTGATGTAAAGACCTTGATGAAGTGATGTCACACAAGTTGCCTCAAACATTGATTGATGGATGTCTTGATTGATTGATAGACTTGCAAAAGGTTATCTTGAATGAAACATAATAGATTGTTGTAGCTAACATGTGGAGGATAACTCAATACATCTTCACTGTGATTTGACATGAATCATCATAATATATCCTTGCACATAAATTTCCTCATTCTCCTTGATGTCTTGTAAGCTTAAATTTGATTTATCAAAGTGCTATAATAATATTGCCAATTCTTCCCTTGAATTCTCTTAATTGATTTTAGGATCTTCAATTTTTCTCAATAGACTTTCTAGCTCTCATTAGGATTTCAAATGATGAAAAATACTAGTATTTATATGCAGTTATTTTGATTTCCCAAAAATAAAATATCGATGGAAAAATAAATAAATTGGAAATTCAAATAATAAAATAACAACACTGACATATCAAATTTGAACTAAAAGGGGCTAGACAAGGGCATTGGGCTTCGTAGTCCAAACCCATCCTTGTTAGGGCTTTAAACATTGGGGATAAATATTAAATTCTTATTTTAATTCTCATTGTCTGATTTTCTAAAAATGTTTAAAAAATGATTAATTAAATCCCTAATTAGTTCCAACCACATAGGTGGAGAAAAACCTATTATGAAACTATCAAGGGTGACAAATTTTTAGGTTATGCACTTTGCATGTGAAGTTTCTTTGATAAAATTCATCCTTTTTCAATTTTTACCATTTCTCATATTACTTCCATTCGTCCCTTCTTTTTACAAAATCATCTATAATTATAATTGCATAACCTCCATGTCAGATATCTTCCACAATCATGTACATCCATGCAATGTAGAATCACATCAGAAATTCATCCAACTGAAATTGATCAATGTGTCCCATCCTCATCCATTATTATTTCTATAGCCATGGAATGTACATTATACGAATATAGTTTCTTTCATATTCTATTTATCATGGCACATCTCATCTTCCTTTGTCTTTTCAAGAGACCTATTGGGCCCCATTTTTCCAATAGCTCACTTGAAGGGACATCACTTACATCATTAAACTCATTTTATTTTAATAAACTAGGTCAACTTCAACTAAAGCTCCACCTCATCCTACCTTTATTCTTATTTTGACACAATTCCACTTAGTTACGATATTATATTAAAGAGGGAAAAAATGTAGACACCTAATATTTTCGTAGTACAACATTTTCCCAAATAAATAAATAATTACATTGTCTAGTTAATTAACCTCACCGAATTCACTTCACCTAGTTAAGTAATTATATTATTTAACTATCATTTTTTCCCTCTTGCAATAATTGCATAATTTTATTATTTAGTCATCATAATTTCCAATTTACATGGCTTAAATAATTTTATTATTTAAATATGGATATATTCCCTCCACAAAATTACAAGAATAAATGAGGTCCTAAATGCACTTTTCCCCCACTTTCCTTGTGGTTGTGATAAATTACTATTTTTGGTAAGTGCATCATATCCCTCCATTTTCAAACAAGCTCCATCATGACCCTTCATTCATTTCTCAATCCTAGGAGAATTTTCTCATCCATCCTCCATTATTGATATTCTCATTGAACATATCCATCATCCATTGTCCTTCCTAAATATCTATAAATTGAGACATTGTCCCATACATTTGAATCATTCCACCTAGATTCCATACATTTTGAGAATCACTCCATAAAAATTTAGATTTTTTTTCTCATAGGTACCTCTTAAGAGGATTTGTAAAATCATTATATCCTAAGAGAAATAGGAGACTTAAATAATGAAAAAATGCCTCCACTGGCATTTCCCACCCACAAATTTTTTTTCACACCCTAGGTTTGATCCCAAAATATGTATAAAGAAAATTATGGCTCTTTGCATGTTTACACTTAGTACAAAAGATGTATTTTGCAAGAATGAATCATTATTGATATGGTAAAATATTTTGAAGAATGATAACATATATACATATACATATATAAACATATGCATATATATATATACATATATACATATACAGATACATATATACACATATGCATATATATATATATATTATTATATTACTATATCTAGATCCAAAATACACATGTAGGTGTGAACAAAACATTCTTAAATTTCATAAATTTTGAGAATCACTCTATCAAAATTTGGCACTTTTTACTCTTAGATATCTTAATATATTTTATCCAATTACTATGACTTGAAAGGATTGGAAGATTTTGGAAATGAAACAAGTCCTTCAATAGCACTCCTCTACTAACCTTGATATTTTCACCTCTCATTTTGGTCCCACAAGGTGTACAAGGAAAATCATTGCTTTGAACACACTTACACTAAATGCAAAAGAGGTACATGAGGTACACCAAAGTTTGTGATGTGCGAGGGTGAGGAGGAAAAATTTCACAATGAGGTGACCGTTAGGGTTGGTTCAATTGGCATTGTAGGTGTATGAAAGAAGGCATGAAAATGTGTGAGCAGTGGTGGTCATGTTTTCTCCCAAGTGAAGGTCGGTGGCGAGGGGTGTCAGAGATACCAATTGAGATATAGCTCGAGTGGGGATGGGGCTTGTAGTGTTTCTCTTCCTTTCTTTCTATTTGGTGACTCTTCTCCTCCTATGTTGTGTTGGTTTCTTTTACTATAACTAGGTTAACCTCCTAATCTACCTATGGAAATGATAATTCCAATCAAGGTTAGCTCGAAGGACCTGGACCAAATGATGAGGATTTTAAATACCTCCTACACTTTGGGCTCTGCAAGACCTAGGAGGGTGATCCCTTAATGTGTTTACAACCTCTGCACCATTATCATAAACAACATTAACAATAACAAATAATCTCACTTAATAGCTCAACAGAACGGGATACTATTGAATAGAATTGGCTATTCATCAATAATATCAACCATTTGGAGTGTGAGATAGTCACAACAATACTTCATAGAAAAAGATATTCATTTTATTTTTAATTTTTAGCAAGCTATGGGTGAACACGAACAAATAATGAATCTCAAAAACATATGTAGCTTAGATTAGTTCCTTGTATCCATTAGAGGATTCAAATTCACAAATACCTAAGGTTTTATAATAGATTCAACACATAGCATATAAGATCTTTGATAAAATCAGCTTACAATATCACCAATATGCACCCTAACTCAATACTACTTATCAAATCCTTGTATAGAACATATCAACCTACATTCTCATTTAAGAATTTTAATTAATTCTTTGAATTAAACCTAAAAGAAGAATTGCACACACCACAATAGTGAGATGAACAACATAACCCTTGATCATTTTATTCAATATTCAAATATTCTTGTACATAGTAGAGACATGAGCTTGAATTTATCAATTTAATTCAAATTCTAGTACTGTCATAAAACATCATCTCTCCATGAATTCGAAACCTACAAAAAATGATTCAAAACATAACTTGCATTTTCTATATAACTATCAAACTTTACAATTGCTCTGCAACTTCACCTAGACTCGACCAAAAACTTTCCAACTTTCTAACCCGTAATTTTGGCCTTGAAATCCTTCTTATAGAAAATGAAGGAGCAAGCAAGCATTGGGCCAGAAAGCACACATGTCACCAGCCACTTTGACTGCCTTGTGACATTTCAAAATTTTGTTACAACAAAAACCTCCCCCAAAGAATCTTCTTGTTCATTCCCATCTTGCCCGTTGAGAACAGTTTAATGCAGCAACAAATCCTCAAGAATTTTGCGCTTAGACTGCCACCAAAATAAATCTAGAAATTGTTACAACTGCAACAATTGGTTAGTTAATTGTTAGCAACCTACTCCCGCTTCACTCCTCCTAAGTTAAATATATATTCACCCACTACTAGTACTCTTCATCACTTGGCCAAAATTGATTACTTCATTTACCTTGACACTATAAGGCGTATATTTAACTACCACATCGTTTGCCTCTCATTCAAAAGACACAAGGAATGAGTTGGTGTTGATAATTTTATCCATGCATCTCACTAATAAATCAAAATTTTAGTCATCACAAATTAAAGTAATTTTAGAATTGATGACCTCATTAGCCCGATCCTACCATTGTTGAAGTGAACTAATATTTCCCTGCTCATCAATTATGTTAGGTAGCAATGTGTCACTCCAATCATCAAAACTCTTTACCAGTTCTTTGATCTTCCTACTCAAGTCATTTGGTAAGGCTTGAAAACCTTGAAATGAATTAACCAACACTTGATTAGGTCTTAATGATTGGGGCCTATTATTGAAATCAAACCTTGAGGCCTTATACATTATATCTAAATCATTGGCCCTAGGGATCCACTTCTCAGTTAATGGCATTGCTACCTCCTGATCCCTGTCAGTGTTATTTATTACATACAACAATAAAGAATAAGAAGAATACACAACTGATAATCTACCATCAACCTTCTCATTTAAATTCCACAAGATAGCAGTACCGATATCCCTTTGTCTTGAAAATATCCCCTCCTCACTCACCTTCAAAGATTCCTATAGCTCTACAACTTTCTACATTAATTGCTTCTTGGTTGGATTAACAAAGCACTCTATCTCCTCCTCAATTGGTTCCAATGTAGGGTTGAGGGAAGGAGTTTGACTAGGAGATCCCAGTGTAGAGACAATGGGGGAAACAAGAGGCAATGACTTAATCCCTAGAGCAACTGATGTTTCCCCAATCTTCCTGTATTTTACCCTGTTCACCTCTATTTTCAGCTCAATATTCCTTTGTTGCACCTTATTATATTCTCCAATCATAAAAATATATTTTTCCATGAGGCTCCTTTTTTTAGCTTCCTCTCTCTCTGTAATCTTTTGTGCCAATTTGGCCACATTCACAGTTATATTTTTGGCCTCTATGGTTAAGGTCTCTAAAGCCCTTTTTATTATTAACCCCCCTCTCAAATTTGGGTTAATATTAGTAATATTTGGCTTTCTTCCTTGGGGGGAAAAATCCCATATTCCAAGGTTTCATATTCCTCACTAAAGGGAGATTCTTGCAATGCTTCCTTGACCTCTTCTTCAAAATTTTGGATGGGATGCTTGGACTTCAAAATATCATTGAAAGCTACTACATCAGCAATATCCCACTTAGGTAAAATCAAGACACCAACTTGATTGACTAACTTTCTCCCTTCCTCTGGAGTGATGTTCTTAAATTCATTCATTACCTTGGCCTTTACCTCATCATAATTCTCCTTATTTGACCTATCAAGCCTCAGTTCTCTTCTCTTCTTACACTTCTCTTGATATTCTTCCAACTTCATTCTCCATACCAGTTGCAAGAAGAATGGTGCTTTCACAAAGGCATCATCATCCATAAATTATTTATAAGCCTCCATCCTTGCATCTTGTACATATTTACCTTTCAAATCCATGTCTAATAAAATCAACTCAACTTCTTTTGGAGGAGAAGGTATTCCCATTTGCATATCTTGATCAGTAACAATAATCTCATATACCAAGTCCTCTTGGGACTGCTCAATCGTTCACATCTTGGGGCTTGGAACTGATAGTGGTGGTGAGGGAATTCTCTCAGGTGATGACTCCAAATAAATTATTTTTAATGCCCTAGCTTCCTTGAGATGTGGACCTGGTTGTTCATGCAATTCCATTATCTTCTTTCCCTTTCTATCTTCTTTTAATTCATCATTGTTCTCATTCCTTTTCCTCCTATAAATAGACCTGTCATGTGGAGGTTGATAGGTTGTCCTCTTTTCAAGTGGCCTTGCAGCTTGTTCTTTTATGCCTAAGTCTAACTCCAAATTTATTTTCTTGGTCATTAGAATGATCATGATTTCTTTGAAATTATCCATCAAAAAATCAATCTTTTTATGATAGGGATTGAATCTCATCAATGGATCATATTTTTTATCCATCTTATGTATAATGGCCAATAGGTTATCATAAGCTACCCATTTTTCTTTATTCAATTCCTGCTTATTTAAATCAAATTCATTTTTGACTAGGTCCTCGGGGAAATTGATCTCATGAACAAATTTGGCACCTTTTATTATTTATCTAAACAGAGCAAAGAAACCCTTAGGATCATGTTGCCTCTTGGGACCAAAACTCAAATGGTACACTTCAAAAAAAATTCCAAAATGAACCCATCCTCCCTTTAAAATTACAAAATTAGAAACCACCATATAGTCTGGGTAAGAGGTCCCCTTACCCTTTCTTGTAAGGTTATCTTCATGATTACATCCAATCTGCCACATAACCTCAGAAAATCCAACTCTTGGTGGCACATTATAAGGAAAAATAGGTGGGGTCCCCTAAAAACCATATACCCTCAAAATAGTGTTGATTGGGTATGGGATAATGTCACTCCAATTGTGGTGAATCTTCAAATCTGGCCTCCTCCCCTTTGGCCTAAGGAAATCATGCAACTCCTCAAGAACCCTAGGTAAATTCACCATAAATCTAGCCCTTAGTCTTGATGCAAAGCAGTTGTCAAACTTTACGTAACTAGAATTATCCCTTTTTTATGAAAGGTTAACGGTCCAAACTTGTACTGACAACCTTTCTCCATTGAAAAACTACTTCAATCTCATCTTCTCGGAGAAAAAAATAGCATTATTGAACAAAAACATGTGCATTAACATAGAATACCTATAAAAGGGGGTGCCTACATCATTTTGCTACAATTTCAACAACCCTTCATGTATCTTCTCAACCAAGAAGGAAGAAAAATTATATACTACAGATAAATTGGGGTGTTGTATCTACACCCCCATGAACATATAAGGTATAGGCATCATTGTATTAGGTATAAAACCCAAAATCTGGCACAATAAATAGAAAGTGGCCAAAAAGTGTTTGGAAAAATAATCCAATTTGAAAGACAAATAGTTGCTAGGGCTAATATGAACTCTGGAAATTTCTGCCCTAACCAAATGAGGTGGGAGTATCTTAGCTCTAAAAAGGGATTTCATCTTCCCATACTCCTATTTTATTCCTTCAAGATCAATAAGGACCAAGAACTCACTGGGCTCACTCAAATAAAAAACCTATTGAAATTCCTCCCTTTTAATACTTAACAAAACCTTTCCATCATTATCTCTAACTACCCGTGTGACAGGATCATATCTTGCAGCCACTGCCTTGAGAAAATCCACATCAGGGAACACATTTGGAACTATCAGTTTCCCCATATCATACATCCAACCATTTGAAAAAGGATGAGGCAAATTTCTTTGTCCAGACCATAGTCTGAACATCTCCAAACCCTTAAGGGGAACACTAGCATTAGCTATATTGAAACAATTATACACTAATCCCTCCCCTAGGGTTTTTCCTCGCATTAAAGAAAACCCTTTCTTCTTATCTTTTTTTGATGATGGCAATTGATCTAGGAAATCATCATTCAAGTTTCTATTCAAATAGTCAATCTGGCTAGAATGATTTTTAATGGTGCCATCCTAAGGAAACTAGGGCTTCCTTATATTTCAAACCTTAGAAAAACAAGGGCTTCACGAAACTATGAAATTATAAAACAAATACCTTGCAATTTCCCACAATTTAGCTCACCTATAGCCCTAAGACAATTTTCAACAAGCTTTCAAATAACCAAATATAAAATTCCCCCAAATTTAAATCACAATTTGACCAAGAGATGCAAAATTCAACTTACGGCTTTGTTTTTCATAGAAACCCTAATTCCTCACTGCAACAGCTCATGAATTCATCCTCGACTTTGAAAATTCTCCATGAAACTACTTGAATTCTTTGTGATATAATAGAATAGGAAAATGGTTGCTTTATTTCAATCAAATCATGCCAGAAGACATCTCATCTACCATTAAAGCTCACTCGTGTGCTGCACCAATGACTCCAATCATATTTGATGCAGATTCAAATATTACCCGTCGATCTATCACTTTGGTCGGATCATCAAATGAATTCCTTCAAAACATTCTGACATAACTTCCACCATGGCAAAATGGCTCACCACATTCTGCATCACCAAGGAAATCCACGTGGCGCTCGCCCGTGATTTCTCAATCAGTAAAAACCTTGCAAATTTTGATCACACGATGGTGGGAAACCATGTATCTCAATCATCGAAGATCCCGTTCATTAAAAATAGAAGTGGACTCTATCATTAAACATCGAGCACCTTTCCTGTCGATATTAAAACATCTTTGTCCATTTGAACCACGTGCATCTTATAACTGCTTTACTAACCCACCAAATAATGTATCAAAGTTGGATTAATGTATTAAAGTATTCCTCTCATTCCTTTAGCTTCACCAGATGTGACACATGGTGCTCACTCGTGATATCGAGATCAACCAAAAATTTGTGGTAGGGTCATCATGGGATAGTAGGGAACAACTGAGATCAAACAACGATTCATCAACGGTCTTGAAAATTTATCCCTCTGCAAAATATAAAACATTTGTTAAAACAAGAGGGGAAATTACTAGGTTGATGACAAATGATGACATAAGTTGTTTTTAAAAGAGGGAGTGTCGGGCCAACCTAGACTTAGGAAAGAATAAAGTCTAGCGAAAGAAATAAAATGATGGATAAAAAATTGGGCCAAACCTAGACGAATCAATGGGGCATAAGTTGTTCTTAAAACCCTCCTCCAAAAGTAATGACCAAATAGATCTTAGCCATGGTATAAGATAAGACACTAGGGTTTTCATAAATACATGAGAACAAATATAAAATCCCAACCATAGGATTTTCTCAAACATCATGTAGAACTAGAAACATAGGCAAGACAAAATGGAACTTATAGAACAAAACTTTGAAGTTCCATTAGTGGCTCCAGTTGGGGACGTTTAGTCCACTGGAAAGAAGCGAGATCTAAGAATGTCAAGTTGAGCAAACCAATTGCAAAGACAACCAAAAGAGGTTGTCCATACTAAACAACCCAGTAGGAAATAAACCTACCACTAACATATATACAAACCTAAACTACTATTCATGGAAAAACATACTTCAGGTGAAGTACAACTTCAAGAACTTTCGATGAACTATAAATTCAAGAATATCCCCTATCATCTCTTGGAGGAAGTATTAATCTTCACCCCACTTACTGTTGATCAGAAATGGACCTAACCAGATTGCATCAAATTTTTCGTATTTTCCCTTATCTTCCAATCTGGCATTCCATATTAGGACCAAATCTCCATCTTGGAAGCTCCTTGCAGTTGCCTTTTTTTCATACAAGTTTTTAACTTGCAACTATAATTTTTCCTCCCTCCTTGTTTCGTCTAATTCTATGAGAGCTTCATTTCATCATCAATTTCATTGTCATATGTCTAGACAAACTTATACATCTTCATTAGATTATTTTGGGTAACCTTGCATTTACCCCATAGACCAAGTCAATTGGGGCACAACCTATTTCTTTCTTCACAGTCACCCTATCTGCCCAAACTATTAATCTCAACTTAGAATCCCATGCCTTCTTATTTTTATCCATGATTTTCATCAAGCTTTTATTGCTTGATTCTGCTTGTCCATTTCCCTATGGATGATATGGTGATGAGTAAGAAATTTTGATCCCATGCTTCTCACAAAATTTTGTGTATTCTTTAGATCTAAAACACATTGCATTATCCGAAACAATCCTTTTTGGACATCCAAACCTAGTTAATATATTGCTCATCAGGAAATAAATTACTAATTTACTAGTTTCCTTCTTTGTTGGAATTGCTTCCAACCACTTGGTAAAATAATTAGTGGCCTCCACTAGACTTACATGCTATCTCTCCCACAAAATCAATACCCCATTGCTGAAATGGAGAGTGCACTGCAACTAGTTTTAGAGGCAAGTTACTCGAGAATTTTAACTTACCAGAGAAACACTGACAAGAATCACATGTCTTTACCAATTGGTGTGCATCTTTGAAAATAGTAGGCCACCAAAATCCAGCCCTCATTATCTTATGGGTAGTTGTTTTGGCCATGTAATGCCCTCCACGAACTCCACTATGCATCTTAATCAAAATTTCTTGTGCTTGATTTTGATCTACACACTTTAGCATGAAACCTTCCCCATTTCTCCACCAAATCTTACCAGCTACAATAAGATACTTCATAGCATGTAATTTCAATTTACTTTTCTCATTGTCACTCAAGTTATCAGGACACTTCATCTTTTGCAAATAATAGATCACACCTTTATACCATTCAGATTGTTCCTTATCACATATGTGTGATCTATTCTCCTCTTCTTGTAAATTTATCTGATTTTCTTCTAGATTACTTTGGGCCATAAGCTTGGCCAATCCTTGTCCTCTTACCAACTTAGTAATCTAGATCTCAATATTGAATTATTGGATCCTATTGATCCATCTATATTGTCTTCCTGACACTTCCTATTCTGTGAAGATATCTTTTGACAACATCACTAGGTACATATGCAACCACACTAGCTCCCATCAAATAAGGCATGAAGGCTTTTACTTCCTTTACCAATGCATATGCCTGTTTCACATTTATATCATACTTGAGTTCCACAACTTGCAAATATTTAGTGAAAAAGGCTATAGGTTGTTCAAAACCTTCTGCATTATTTTGCAACAACACAACTATAATTGTGTGGAAAGAAGAAAATGAAAAGATCTGTACGGGTTTAGAAAAATCAGGGGTTTTCAATATAGGAGCCTCCTTTATTGCTTTCTTGATGGCCTAGAAGGCCTGTACAGACTCCTCTCCCCATTCAACCTTAGCTCTTTTTTTAAGAATCTTGGAAATCGGGTGAACTGTCTCAACAAAATTTGTCACAAACCTCCTTAGGAAGTTTATTTTTCCAAAGAAATATTGTATACCTTTGAAATTGTGGAGTTGTGATATTTTTTCTATTGCAATTACCCTCTTTGGATCAATTCTGACTCCATCCTTAGAAACAATATGTCCCAACAATTTTCCCTCTCTTACCCCAAATGCACATTTATTCAGATTCAAAGAGATACCATACTCCAATACTCTACTAAATACCTTCTCCAGATGCTCACAATGATCCTCTTCCTTCTTGGAGTATGTTGTCAAGTCATATTGGTATATCACCAAAAAAAAGTTAATGAAATCTGAAAATGCCACATCCATGGCTCTTTGGAAAGTAGCCCCTGCATTTTTTCAAAATAAAAGGAATTCTCACATAAACATATGTTCCCCAGGGTGTAGTTAATGTTGTTTTATATTACTCAGACTCCTTGACCATGAGCTGGTTGTAACTAGAGAACCCATCCATCATAGACATCAATTCACAGCTTGTCACCCTTTGCAACATGGCTTCCATATTTGGTAATGGATAGTTGTCTTTTAATGAAGACACATTCAAATTTTTGAAGTCTACACATAACCCAATGTCTCCATTTTTCTTTCTTACTGGCACTAATTTTGACACCCAAGATGAATGTTTGATTGGCTTGATGATCCCTACATCCCTTACCTTCATTAACTCTTCTTACATTTTAAGGGCTAAGGTAGGATTAATAGGCCTTTGTTTTTTCCTAAATAGCTTAGTGCCATCACTCAGAGGAATTTTGTGTTGGAACAGATCATCCCTATATGCCTTCAGATCATCATAGGACCATGCAAACACATGTCTAAATTTCCTCGACAAATCAATTAGCATCCTTCTCACCTTTGGTGATAGTTTCTTTCCAATATATTTTTTTTTGGTGATGCTTATGTTCCAATATTTATCTCTTCCAAGTCACCAGGATGTGAAGCAATATGGTTAGCCTTTGTACTATCCTGATTGTCAAATACTCTTTCTAATACAAATAAAACCTTATGAATTGTATTTGTTTTTAACTGAATTACCTCATTTCCAAACACAATATCTTTACCATCAATTGTTTCTACAAAATCTCCAAAGTCAATTTCTTGACTTCCATATTCATCCACACAATTCAAGAATCTTTTTATGTCATCATCATTATCAAAAAATTGCTAGTTTTTGATATTATCAAGAACTGATGGCCTGGTTTTCACTTCAACCTTTGAGATCCCTACAAAATTTATATCATCTAGTTTTAGTGTAATGTTTGCTAATAAATCTACCACTTTTTTGTGGCCTCTCTCCATCCAACCTATGCCAAATGCATCAAAGTTTTCCAATTCATCCCAAACAACATTCTTATACTTTTTCAACTTCTTATTCTTTGATACATGCCTAGCTCTAACTTGGGAAACCACAAGCTTAGATTCTCCAATTACCTTGAGCTTCTTAATCCCATTTTTTTCAGCCAATCTTAACCCCAATAACAGGGCCTCATATTCCACCACATTATTGGTGCAATCAAATGATAGAGTGAAAGAGAACCTAAATTTCTTTCCACTTGGTGACCATAAAAAAACACCTGTAGCAGATCCTTCTTTTGAACTTGCACCATCAAATTACATAGTCCACAAGTCATCACACTAACAATTTGTTTACTTTTGTATTGATCAGTGTAGTGGGCTTATCACATTTGCTAGGGAGTTCCTCAAATCTAAATTCATTTATGCCATTGTCAATAAAACATGACAGATTTTTTAGTTGGATCATGCTCAATCATATGGGGCTCTTTTGATTCTCTCTCAATCTTGGCATTCTTTCCATCAATGGAGAAAGTAGAAAATGATAGGTCACACTACATGTTACCCCCCATTGATGCACTGCACTTTCTTGAAAATAGCATCCCAAAGTGTTGTGGGATGTTTGAAACTAGTACAATCATGCCTAAGTCCTTCTCAAGATACTGAGTCAATTTATAAGGTAATGCTCTGATAGTCCCAATAATTGGAACTTCCCTTGAATCCATTGTATAGCATTTGCCTTGAGTAGTAGCCATTATCAATCCCATTGTCTCCATGATCTTGACTGGCATAACATTGTTTGATGCCCCTGAATCTATCATACAATTCCTTAAAGTCTTCCCCTTTATAACAACACTTAAGAAAAAGGGGTTTATGTTTTCAAGGCACATATTAATAGAATTCTCTAAATATATAGGGGGAATTTCTGACACAGTTCCCTCCACTTCTTTCAACTTCATCCTTTGCTTCTTTACAAATACCTTGTTCAACCCTATTAACAGCTACACCTATGATCAAGGATATTGTCTTTTTCTTATGTTCATGTATTCTCATCATTTCTAGAAAAGTTACAGTAACTTTAACCTGAGAAAGAACTTGAAACATATCTATGGGCATATATTTTGGCAAGTCATACACCATACCTTCATCATTTTATTTATTCTCTTGTTGTTTTCTTGTCTCAAGCTCAACAAACTTTGTAATCACTTTGCAATCACTTTAGTCTTCACCAATGATGAAGCTACATCTTCTTGAGGCTTTGGAGTTTCATTCTTTTTCACCCAAATCTTATCATTTTTAACCCCTTTAACTTTGACAAAATATTTCTTTTTATCAACTTTAATACCCTTATTTGTGTCCTTTTGTTCTTTAATAAGTAAGCTAGGAGGTTTACCCTGTTCACCACCCATAGTTTTGTTTCTCAGCTAAAGTGAGCTTCTCATTTGAGAAGCCATTTCCTTGGTCAACCTTGCAATCTCTTCTTCTGATGGTCTCCTTAGGGACACTGAATCTTCATCATGTTCCATATTTCCTACATTATGGTCAAAATAACCTTCCTCATCAGAGAAAACCTATTGATGGTATATCTCACTTCTTTTCCTCTGACTATCCACATCAACTCCCTGTGATTCATCATCAAAGGAACACTTTTCCTCATCAATGTATGATATGGCCATACAAACATCCACATCACCCTACTCAATTTTAGGATTCTTCTCGTAAGTTTCTTGCTTTGTTCCCTCGACAACAAGAAACTAAGCAATACCACAGTGATTTTGATCATGTAGATGTTGACAAACCTCACACCATGGCTTATCCTATACCATATTTACTGAATGCTTCTATAGGGGATCTAGGGTATGTTGATCATGATTTGACTTCTAGCTAGGAAAAATTGGTTTTGCATCTTTCCAATTTGTATTACAAGGGTAATTTTGCAACCTAGGTTGTCTTTCATTCTTATTATATTGTTGCTTGTAATTTCCTATACCCTTTTATTTCCTAGCAACAATATATTTTATGTCTTTCAAAGTGCTCAAGACCTTATCCCATTTCTCATCATCCTTAGGCTTTGAAGTAGAAACCTTCTCAACCTTATCCTTAGGATTTTTTAAAAGTGTGGGCTCTTCTCTCCTACCATATTTCCCAGAAGCTCGCCTATTACTCTCAATGTTTATAGCCACCCTAAAAGCATCCCTCATAGTCTGAGGGTCTTTATCTCTGAGGAAATATTCCATTTTAGCATCAAAAGCATTGAAATATGTGGTTAGACAATCATTCTCATCAAGCCTCAAAACCTAGAACAACTTATACATTTCTTTTTGAAAACTTAGATTAAACTTTGATACAGACTCGTTTAGTGACTTCTTGATATTGTTGAGCTCATTCAGCATGAAACTAGCATTGGTTTTATCACTGTACTATTCCTTAAAACATTTTTGGGATTCATCCCATGAACCAATACTAGAATTAGGTAAACCTTTGTTCCAATCCCTCGCATCCTGGATTGTACAAACAATTTCATTACAACATCTTCATGCTCTACCTCATAATCATTCATCATATCCATCAAGGCTTTTAAATGTTCCTCTATTGTCACAACATTATTTCCAGAAAATTTACTCATATTTTCTCTCAAATCATTAGGGATGGGATTTGGATAACTTGGAATACCATCAAAGAATAATTCCCTATATCTTTCCAATTTTATAGGTATTCTTTGAAATAATCCTTCAATATTCTAAGAGTCAACACCAGACCCTATGTTTTGCACCCTTGGGCCATCCTGATTTAGATTTACAAACTTAGTAGCATGGGTTCTCGGGCCATAATTGTTTGTATTGGTGTCCAGATTTATCTTAGGACCAAATCTTGAGGAATCTTGGTGAATTGATGAGGTTGCATCTTGTGTAACCTCATCCATGCTTGACATATTTAAGAAAATTATTTTCCTTTTCATTTATGCATTTGCAACCTCAATTTATGTCCTCTCCAATTCCTTAGCAAGAGCCTCACCCTCCCTTCTAACCTTTTCTAAGGCAGTTTCAGCTTGTAATGGTACATGTGGTTACAGGTCTCATTTAGGATGGTGGGAAGTCACCTTATCACTTATTTTAATCCCCTCAACCTTTTGTTTTCCCTTGTCTAAAACAGGTTTAGGATGTGGATCACTTGGTTGAGGCTTGATAGGGTCTGATGGTTTTGGGTCTGAGGGTTTTGACCAGGTATCAACTTGACCTATAGGACCTACCTTAGACATAGGCTTTATCTCCTTCTCAACAATTTCACGTACAAAAGGGCCCTCAACATTTGGCTCAGTTTTTTCTTGGTTCAGGGCCTTCATTGTTGCCAAATGTCTAATCAACCTATCTCTCTCAATCACAACATGCATCAGTTATGTTTCTCTCTCCTTTTCCTATTTCCTTCTGAGCTCAGCTTGTTTTTGGATCTCCCATCTTAAGGAGTCAATATCTCCAAAAACATCATCAGGGTCAAGCAAGGTCATCTCAAAACTCAACTTATCACTTAGATCTATTAGGTTGACCTCTTCAAGTACATGTCCAAACAATAAATGAGTTCCATCATCATGAGTAGGAGGATGAGGCACATCATTGATGCTTTCTCTATGATGGCTTCAACTTCTACTCCTACTTCTTCTCTTTTCAAAGTATTGAACACTAACAGGTCCTTTATTTTGACATGATAGATCCTCTTGGTTTGGTGTATTAAACAATGCATCAAAAAATCCACATCTATTTGACTTTGAACTTTTGGAAACCTTTTCAAAAGTTTCATGGATAGGATGTAAAGACTTACTTTTACCTTGTTGTATAGGGTTATGTGAAGTTGGAGCAACATGACTAGATTCTGGTTTTTTCTTTATCCAATCCTTCTTCTTTGTTTTAGGAAGTTCACTCTCCAATCTCTGTTTCAGATATTTTTTCATGAACAACCCGATTTTCTTCATTCTGCGTACTTGTCCAAAAGATCTTTCAACTTATATTAAATCTTCAAAATAATATTCATATTGGTGCAGAGACTTCAGAGTCGCCACCCACTTATCTTGGGAATACCAAATATCCAAAGATACTTGGTGCATTTTCAAAAGACCTTTGGAACCCTGTATTGACAACATACAATTTATTTCACCACTGACTCAAAATTATTTGAATAATAGAAGATATGGACAAACTTAACACAAAACCACAGGCTCGACCTTCAAACCATAGAAATACTTATGAAAACTCTATGCAAAATGGATAACAGACACACTAACAAGAAATATTTAGATTAACATCCCCAATAGAGTCACCATTTTTTTGGTTTTTTTTACTGTAACCAGGTTAATCTCCTAATCTACCTATGGAAATTCCAATTCCAATCAAGGGCAGCTCGAAGGACCTAGACCAACTAACGAGGATTTTAAAGAACTCCTACATTTTGGGCTCTATAAGACCCGGGAGGGTGATCTCTTAATGTGTTTACAACCTCTGCACCATTATCATAAACAATATTAACAATAATAGATAATCTCACTTAATAGCTCAACATAATAAGATAATATTAAATATAATTGGCTATTCATCAATAATATCAACCATTTGGAGCATGAGATAGTCACAACAATACTTCACAGTAAAATATATTCATTTGATTTTCAATTTGTAGAAAGCTCGAGGTGAACACGAACAAATAATGAATGTCACAAATAGATGCAACTTAGATTCGTGCCTTATATCCATTGGTGGATTCAAATTCATAAATATCTAAGGGTTTATAATAGATTCAAAACATAGCATATAAGATCTTTGATAGCATTACTTTACAATATCACAAATATGCACCCTAACTCAGTACTAATTATCAAATCCTTGTACAAAACATATCAACCTACAATCTCATTTAGGAATTTTAATTAATTCTTTGAATTAAAGCTAAAACAAGAATTGCACACAACACAACAGTGAGATGAACAACATAAACCTTGATCATTTTATTCAAAATTCAAATATGCTTGTACACAAGAGAGACATGAGCTTGAATTTATCAATTTAATTCAAATGCCAATACTTTCATAAAACATCATATCTCCATGAATTTGAAGCCTACAACAAATGACTTGAAACCTAACTTACATTTTCTATATAACTACCAGACTTTACAATTGCTCTGCAACTTCACCTAGACTCGACCAAAAACTTTCTAACTTGCTAACCCATACTTCTGGCCTTGAAATCCTTCATATAGAAAATGAAGGAGCAAACAAGCATCGGGCTAGAAAGCACACATGTCACCAGCCACTTAGACTTCCTTGTGACATTTCAAAAATTTGTTACAATAAAAACCTCCCCCAAAGAATCTTCTTGTTCATTCACATCTTGCCTATTGAGAACAATTTGATACAACAACAAATCCTCAAGAATTTCATGCTTAGACTGCCACCAAAATAAATCTAGAAAATTTTACAACTGCAATAGTTGGTTAGTTAACTATTAGCAACCTACTCCCACTTCACTCCTCCTCAGTTAAATATATATTCACCCACTGTTGGTACTTTTCATCACTTGGCCAATCAAAATTTATTACTTCATTTACTTTGAAACTATAAGGCATATATTTAACTTCCACTTGGTTTTCCTCTCATTCAAAAAACTCAAGGAATGAGCTGGTGCTGATAAATTTATCCATGCAACTCACTAATAAATCAAAATCTAAGTTATCACAAATTAAAGTAATTTGAGCATTGATGACATTATTAGCACGATCCTACCATTGTTGAAGTGATGTGATATTTCCCTGTTCATCAATTATGTCATGCAACAGCGTGTCACTCCAATCATCAAAACTCTTTAGCAATTATTTGATCTTCCTACTCAAGTCATCTGGTAAGGCTTGAAAACCTTGCAATGACTTAACCAACACTTGAGTAGGTCTTAATGATTGGGGCCTATTATTGACATCAAACCTTGAGGCCATATACATTACATCTAAATCATTGGCCCTAGGGATCAACTTCTCAATTAATGGTATTGCTACCTCCTGATCCCTTTCAATGTTCTTTATTGCATTCAATAGTAAATAATAAGAAGAATACATAGCTAATAATCTACCATCAGCCTTCTCATTTAAAATGTCACAAGATAACAGTAACAATCTCACTTTGTCTTGAAAATATCCCCTCCTCACTCACCTTCAGAGATGTTTGTAGCTCTATAAATTTTTCCATTAATTCTTGGTTGGTTCGATAGAGCACTCTATTTCCTCCTCAATTGGTTCCAATGTAGGGCTGAGGGAAGGACTCTAGCTAGGAGATCCCACTATAGAGACAATGGGGGAAAAAGGAGGCAATGACTCAATCTTTGGAGCAACTAATTTTTCCCCAATTTGCCTATATTTTAACATGTCCACCTCTATTTGTAGCTCAATATTCCTTTGTTCCACCTTATTATATTATCTAATCATAAAATTATATTTTTCCATGAGGCTCCTTTTTTCAACTTCCTTTCTCTCTGCAGTCTTTTGTGCCAATTTGGCCACATTCACAATTAAATTTGTGGCCTCTATGGTTGATGTCTCTAAAGCCCTTTTTATTATTAACCCCCCTCTCAAATTTGGGTTAATATCAATAATATTTGGCTTTCTTCCTTGGGGGGCCAAAGCCCATATTTCCAAGGTTTCATATTCCTCACTAAAGGAAAATTCATGCAATGATGCCTTGACCTCTTCTTCAAAATAGAATTGAAAGCTACTGCATCAACAATATCCCACTTAGGTAAAATCAAGACACTAGCTTGATTGAATAACTTTCCCCCTTCCTCTAGAATGATGTTCTTGAATTCATTCATTACCTTGGCCATTACCTCATCATCATTCTCCTGATCTGACCTATCAATCCTCAGTTATCTTCTCTTCTTACACTTCTCTTAATATTCTTCCAACTTCATTCTCCATATTAGTTGCAAGAAGACTAGTGTTTTCACAAAGGAATCATCATCTAGAAATTCTTTAAAACCCTCCATCCTTGCATCTTGTACACATTTACCTTTCAAATCTAGGTCTAATAGAACCAAATCAACTTCTTTTGGAGGAGAAGGCATGCCCATTTGCATATCTTGATGGGTAACAACAATCTCATCCACCAAGTCCTCCTGGGACTACGCAATCCTTTGCTGCTTAGGGCTTGGCACTGATAGTGGTGGTGAGGGACTTCTGTCAGGTGATTACTCCATATCAATTATTTTTAATGCCCTAGGTGCCTTGAGATTTGGACCTATCTATTCATGTGATTCTATTATCTTCTTTCCCTTTCTACATTCTTCTTCTTCATCATTGTTGCCATTCCTTTTCCTCTTGTAAATAGGCCTATCATCTGGAGGTTGATAGGTTGGCCTCTCTTCAAGTGTCCTTGCAGCTTGTTCCTATATGCCCAATTCTAACTCCAAATTTATTTTCTTGGTCATTAGAATGCTCATGATTTCTTTAAAATTATCCATCAAAAAATCAATGTTTTTATGATAAGGATTGAATTCCATCAATGGATCATATTTTGGATCCATCTTGTGAACAATGGCCAATAGCTTATCATAAGCTACCCATTTCTCTTTGTTCAATTCTTGCTTATTTAAATCAAATTCATTTATGAATAGGTCCTCAGGTAAATTGAACGCATGAACAAATTTGCCACCTTTTATTCTTTGTCTAAATAGAGCAAAGAAACCCTCAGGATCATGTTGCCTCTTGGGACCAAAACTCAAATGGTACACTTCAAAAAACTTTCCAAAATGAACCTAGCCTCCTTTTGAATTACAAAATCAGAAACCACCATATATTTTGGGTAAAAGGTCCCCTTACCTTTTCCTGTAAGGTTGTCTTCATGGATACATCCAATCTACCACATAACCTCAGCAAATCCAACTCTTGGTGGCACATTATAAGGAAAAATATGTGGGGTCCCCTAAAAACCATATACCCTCAAAATAGTGTTGACTAGGTATGGGATAATGTCACCCCAATTGTGGAAAATATTCAAATCTAGCCTCATCCCCTTTGGCTTGAGGAAATCATGTAACTCCTCAAGAACCCTAGGTAAATTCACCATCAATCTAGCCCTCGATCTTGATGCAAAGAAGTTGTCAAACTATACAAAACTAGAATTTTCCCTATTGTATGAGAGGTCTACAGTCCACACTTGTACTAGAAGTCTTTCTCCATTGAAAAATTGCTTCAATCTTATCTTTTCAGAGAAAAATTCAGCATTCTTGAATAAAAACATGTGCATTAACATAAAATACCAGTAAAAGGGGGTTCCTGCATCATTTTTCTGCAATTTCAACAACCCTTCATGTATCTTCTCATCTAAGAAGGAAGAAAAATCATATACTACAAATAAATTGGGGTGTTGTATCTGCACCCCCATGAACATATAAGCTATAGGCATCATTGTATTAGGGATAAAACCAAAATTTTGACACAATGAATAGAAAGTGGCCAAAACGTGTTTGGAAAAACAATCAAATCTGAAAGGCTCCTGTTGCTAGTGCTAATATGAACTCTGGAACTTCCTGCCCTAGCAAAATGAGGTGAGAGAATCTTAGCTCTAAAAAGGGATCTCATCTTCCCATACTCCTATTTTATTCCTTCAAGATCAATAAGGACCAAGAACTCACTGGGCTCACTCAAATCAAAAACCTATCAAAATTCCTTGCTATTAATACTTAACAAAACATTTCCATCATTATCTCTAACTACTCGTGTGATAGGATCATATCTTGCGGCCACTGCCTTGAGAAAATCCACATCAGGGAACACATTTGGAACTATCAGTTTCCCCATATCATACATCCAACCATTTGAAAAAGGAGGAGGAAAATTTCTTTGTCCAAACCATAGTCTGAACATCTCCAAACCCTTAAGGGGAACCCTAACATCAACTATATTGAAAAAATTATACACTAATCCCTCCCCTAGGGTTTTTCCTTGCATTAAAACAGGCCCTTTCTTCCTATCATTTGGTGACGATGACAGTTGATCTAGGAAATCATCATATAGGTTTTTATTCAAATAGTCGATCTAGCTAGAATGATGTTTTAAGGGTTCCATCTTGAGAAAACTAGGGCTTCCTTATATTTCAGACCTTAAACAAATTAGGGCTTCATGGAACCATGAAATTACAAAACAAATACCTTGCAATTTCCCACAATTTAGCTCACCTATAACCCTAATAAAATTTTCAACAAGATTTCCAACAACCAAACAACAAATTCCCCCTAAATTCAAATCACAATTTGACTAGGAGATGCAAAATTTAACTTATGGCTTTGTGTTTCGTAGAAACCCTAATTCATCACTACAATAGCTCGTGAATTCATCCTCGGCTTTGAAACTGCTCCACGAAACTGCTTGAATTCTTTGTGATACAATAGAATAGGAAAATGGTCACTTTATTTCAATCATATCATGTCAAAAGACATCTCGTCTACCATTAAAGCTCACTCATGTGCTACACCAATGACTTGAATCAAATTTGATGCAAATTTAGATATTACACGTCAATTTGTCACTTTGTTTGGATCATCGAATGACTACCTTCAAAACAATCTAACATAACTTCCATCATGGAAAAATGGCCCACCACATTGTGCGTCGCCAAGGAAATCCATGTGGCACTCGCCCGTGATATCACAATTAGTAAAAACCTTGCAACTTCCAATCATGCAATGGTGAGCAACCGTGGATCTCAATCATTGAAGATCTTGTTTGTTCAAAATAGCATCCAGATCTGTCATTAAACATCAAGCACCTTTCCTGCCGAGATTAAATCGTCTTTTTCCATTTGAATCACGTGCATCTTATAACTACTTTACTAACCCACCAGATACTATATCAAAGTCATATTAATGTATTAAAGTATTCCTCTCATTCCTTTGGCTTCACCAGATGTGACACATGGCACTTGCCCGTGATATCGCGATCAGCCAAAACTGCATGGTGGGGTCATCACGGGATAGCGGGGAACGGTTGAGATCAAACAATGATTCATTAACGGTCATGAAAATTTATCCCTCTGCAAAATATAAAAATTTGGTTAAAAAAAGAGGGGACATTACTAGGTTGATGACAAATGATGGCATAAGTTGTTTTTAAAAGAGGGAGCATGGGGGCAACCTAGACTTAGGAGAGAATAAAGTCTAGCGAAAGAAATAAAATGACGGATAAAAAAGGGGGCCAAACCTAGATGAATCAATGGGGCATGATTTTTTCTTATAACCCTCCTCCAAAATTAATGACCAAATAGATCACATCCATTGTATAAGATAAGACACTAGGGTTTTGCATTAATACATGAGAACAGATGTAAAACCCCAACCATATGCTTTTCTCAAACATCATGTAGAACCAGAAACATAGGCAAGACAAAATGGAACTTATAGAACAAAAATTTGAAGTTCCATCATGTTGGTTGAGTCCAAGTTGAAATCCTATGAGAGATGCAATAACAACATAAATCCATTTCATACCTACAAAAAAAATTGTTCAGCTCGGATCCGAAAATGAACCCTAATTTTCTACCTCCCAAGCTGCCTGATCCAGACTCTAGGTTAAAGGAGACTTATTCATTTGGTCATTTAGGTTTTTATTTTGGTGATGTTAAGGTTTCCTTTATGAATTTACCAATGGTTTTTTTCTATCTCTATTGATTTGGGGAACCATTCTCTAATTCTTCAATTTCTATGAAAAATGACCTTGTCTGGAGAATTTCCAAGATTGAGTTTTTTCTACTTGGCATAACTTACCTCCCCCAATGGTTCAACCCCTAGATTTTTTTTTTTTTCTGATTACCTTCTCTTCCACTGAAGACAATAAATTTGTACCACAAAATGGCCCTTGGTTTATGGATAAGTCTAGCTTGTTCCTTACTCCTTGGTCTCCCTTCTTTGATCTTTCCATAGCTACAATTTTGGTAATCCCGATCTGGATCAAGTTATACAACCTACCCCTAGTTATGATGGATTCTAATCTTATTGGACAAATGATCAATCAGGTTGGGTCTTTCATGAAGGTAGATTATAAGGAGAAGGTTTTGCATAGATACAAGAAGGGTCTTTTCCCTAATGGACATTTTAAAACCCCTTCCTAGTTCGATTCAAATTCATTCATCTCATGGTACCTAGGTGAAATTATTAAATTTTGAGGGTTTACCTTTTAGATGTTTTTGCTAGAATGAGTTAAGTCACAAGATTTGGGATTGCTCTACTCCAAGACTGCCTAGTTCTAGGTGTTATAGCCTAAATAAGTGGAGAAAAATACTTGGGTCTCCATATGTGGACTTCATCTAGCACAATCATGGAAATTTCTTTGCCTCCCAATTTTATTTGGGGACTGATTCGGTGGTTCCTTTTGACCCTCCCTCAGCACAAATTTTGAGCCTTGTTATTCCTCCTGTCCTTAATCTAGATATTGTCCCTATTGTGGACGATGGGGAGGATTCAGAGTCCGATGGAACTTTCTCTTTAATGAACTCCTAATTTTTTTGATGAATTCATTGTGGCTCCATCTCGAAATTTGGGTATCTCTCAAACTGAAGCCAAAAATACCAAACCTGATTGTGGTGACTCAAAGTGGAAAAAAGGTAGGAAATCTAAGGCTGAAAATTTCTGAATTGAAGGAAAAGAGGTGATGGAGGAGGGCTCTCAATGGACCATGGAGGCTCTCTTCTTCCAAAAAATTCTAAAATTTAACTTGGCTTTGGTGAGTTGTTCTTAGTTTCCACCTCTCTATTGGATCTTATTCTTGGTGTCTTATGTTTTGTTAAGCCTACGGTGGGAATTTTTTGCTTCACTTCTTCTCATGGTTGATGGAGTGTAGTTGTTTTTTTTAACTCTTTTGGATTAATTATGCTCCCCTTTCTTCAATGGATTGCTCTATTTTATTGTATTTTATCTTTTCATATGCAAAAACTCTTATGAACAAAACAAAGTGTAAAAGAGATACTTTGCAAGAATACATTTGTTGTTGACATAGTTAAATATTTTTAAGTTAAGTGACACTAATATAAATTGTTATAGCTAGACCTAAAATCCACTTGTAGGTATGAAAAAAAATCCTAGATGTGATAGATTCTAACATCCACTTTGTCAAATTTTTAGGTATTTTTTCATGTAGGTCTCTTAAGAGGCTTTGCCAAATTACTACAGTTCAGAAGGATCAAGATGTTTTAGGTATGAAAAAATTCCTCCACTATTATTTACCTACCCACCTCAACATTTCTACACCCTTTCTTTGGTACCATTAGACACAAAAATAAAATTATGGCTCTTAGGATGTTTGCATGAAGCATAAAAAAGACATTTTACAAGAATGTATTTATTTTTTGTATGATCAAATGGTTCAAATTTGATTGAAATTAATATAGGATATTGGATTTAGACCTAAAATACATCTACATATGTGAATATAAAATTCCTATGTGTCAAAAATTATAAGAATCACTCCATTATTGGGACCGCTTTTTCCTTTTATGTCTCTTAAGAGACATTATTCGATCAATGTATCCTTGAAAGTTCAAGAGAATTTGGTGATAAAATGACCTTCTATAGGATTAATCCATAAAAAATGACTTATTCATGCCCTTATTTTGGTACCACAAGACACACAAATAAAATTGATCTTGGCACACTTGCACTAAGTGTAAAAGACACATTTTACAATAATGCATTCACTATCAAAACAATGAAAACATTTAAAACTAAGGGAAAATCAAATGGATTATTGTGTTTTGAATTAAATTATATTTTTAAGCATTATGGAAGGGATTTTTACTCCCAAGTCCCAAGATGAACATGGTCTAAAGGGAGAAAATTTCCCTCGGTCATCTCAAACTACCTAATAAGCTTAATCGAAAGGAACAAAATGAAAGAGATTGAAAAACTGTATTAAAAGTAAAATTCTAGGAATGACAATGAATAGACAACCTCAAGAACCAAAAGGGCATATTGCAAATATTTATAAGACAAAAGGATAATATCTCAACCAAATTATAGCAACATGGGAGTGGGATGTCAGTTTAGTGTGTTTTCATCCTAGGGACATGATAGAGTCCTGTACAGACAAAGAACTTAAACCCTAAGACATAACTCAAAATAATCTACTTAAGTATTCAAAATCCAAGGTCTATTTAATCTAGTAACTCAATAGAAATAAATAATGTAGATAATGAAAAGTAGATCAAGGGATCAATTTACAAGAGGTTTATCACTTTGAAGCCTCCCATAAAGATCCACATGACTGACTTGCACACATGGAAGACAGTGAAAAATGTTGGGGCTATTTTGGGGCTTGCCTTAGTCAAACCTCCATTTTGGTGTTACCACCCCCATAGACAACTAGATCTAGATAGAGAAAATAATAGACATAAAGTAAAGTAGACACAAGAGTGATAAAAGAAAACCTCGCTATAGAAGAGAACCCATATCATGAAATAGACACCAAAGTGATAAAAGAAAACCCCGCAATGGAGGAGAACTTGTCTCACAAAATAGACATAATAAATATAATGCTAGAAAATAGACAAGAAACAAGAGAGAATCACCAATAGTCTATGGCTCTCTCTCAGCTTGATAGATTTGAGTTTGAGCACTTACAAAAGAGATTTGGATATTGGTGAGACTTCAATTTAATAGAGCTTCACCATAGAGATGTAATGTAGAAGAGAAGAGAAAGAAGAGAGAAAGTTGATGTGAGTTCAAGTGAGAAGTTTTGAAAATGAGAGTGAAAAAATATTTTTTGTGTAGCTACATGGGTGGGAAGAGTCGTTACTCTCAAAATCCTACCATGACAACATGTGTCACGAGAGAAGACTCCCAAGATTCTCTATTTAACTTTGGAAAGTATGGGGATGCTAGCACACTATACATGAACATCTATGCACCACACATGCGTCCAACTCATAGTTTCATGAGAAACAAGGTGGTAGACTATTTCCACTTCATCATTGGTCCTTATAGAGTTAGAATTTTGAAATTTCAACTCATAAGGTTCTTGTCATAAATACGACTAGGCACCATAAATGTGGGGGAAAAATATACAAATTTGAAATTGTCATGGGGTGCAATTTTATCACATTACATTTTTCCCCCAATTTAGTGTGTTGATTTTTAAGAAAAATCAGTTGCACTAAAGTAGAAAAGAGAACATTAGAGAAAAATAAAAAATTTAAAAATTTCATGGATTTGCATTCCGAAAAGGATATTGTAGATGTCATAGAGGTTGAGTAGGTGGGTACTAATGATTCCCCTAGCGATCAAGATCAGTGAGAAACCATAACATTAGATGTGAAGTTCCATTCTGCAAAACTTAAATTTTGGTGAACTCGAAAACTAGAAGAATCTACCAAGGTGAGAAGAATGTTCAAGAAAAATCTAGTGGTTTGCAAGAAAAATATGATGAAGAGGTGAGTAAATGCCCCCACTTGTTTTTTCCCCTAGTTAAGTGGGCTAAACATAGGAAAAATGATGGGGCCATGATCGAAGGGAAAAATGGGCCCTAAGGGTCCTATATATACCTAGGTGGGCCCCTATAAAGGTCATTTTCACTATTCACCATGAGTGATTTGTTGAATTTTATGAGAGAAAAGTTAGAAAAATGCCTCGTAGATGATATTTTGAGGAGATGAAGATTGAACAGCTATGTCGAGTGATAGCCAAGGGAGGTGAGGTAGATGAGGTGAGTCTGAATCAACCCTCACTTTGTATTTTATGTCACTTTTTTAAAATTTTGTAGATAGGCATCTCAACGGCACAAAGGCATCCCACCTCCACAGTGATATCTCACCAATGTGTTGTTAGCCTTCGATCACATTGGCATCTTTTATCATTGCCATTTGGGCACCATGAATGTAAGATGACCCCAAATAGAAGTGTGTCACATAAACGTTTGCGCAATGCACTTGCATCCAAGAGGCCAATTTTTAAAATAATATTTGATGTAAAAGTTAGAATATTTTTGATGCAAATGGATCTATCATAGATTTTATTTTATTATTTTTTTTTTTTTTTGAGAAGTAGAAGCAGGGTCTCTAGTTTTTTTGAATTTTCTCCCACTTTTCAAAGTTTTGAATTTTTGTGTGCATGGTGGACTCTATCTTGGGGGTATCTAATGGTCCCCCTCTGCCCCCTCCTGACCCGTACTCCTCTCCTTTGGGGATGTGTCTGGTGGGTACCCCCTCTATGGGATCAGCGCTTTCACCATTGAGCGTTTTGAAGGTTTTGGCATCTCTGGGTGGTTCATCTATGCCGGTGGCTGAGATTCCTTTGGCTATCAGTTGGAAGGATGTTCTGACTAGTGGGAAACAAGTCTCCTCCTTGTTTCCATCTCCACTTGAGATTTTTTTGACCTCTGGTACTATGTTTGACATACCTAATTCGATCAGTGATAAGATCCTATCCTCCTATGGTGGATATGGTTAGGAAATGGGTTGCTGTGAAGTGGTGTCTCAAGGGTGGTGTGGAAATTCGCATGATGGCTGGCAGTCTCTTCCTATTTAGATTTGCTACAGCTAAGGACTTGGTGGCCACTTTGTCATCAGGCCCGTGGGTTTATGGGAAGCACAGTCTGGCAATGTGTAAGTGGAAACCTAGTTTTCACCCTGCTATTGACCTTAATATGTTGGCCCTTATTTGGGTTAGGATGTTAGGCTTACCTATTGATTTTTGGGATGATGCCATCTTCAAGGCTATTGGTGATTCATTGGGTTATTTTGTTACCATGGATGTTGTCACAAAATCGAATTCAAGGTTAGTCTTTGCTAGATTCTGTGTCAATATTTGTGTTGATAAAATTCTACCAAACTCTATCAAGTTGTGGTCTAAGTTGGGTAGCTAGATTCAACCTATGTGTTACGAAAATGTTGTGGTATTTTGTCAAAGGTGTGCCAAAGTTGGGCATCTTATTTCCGACTACAAATCCTCGTTCAGTCATGAGACTAAGGATGTGTTAAATCCCATGAATCTGGTTGAGGATATCTCAAGGCCACCGGGAGACTCTGTGTTTGTCCCCCAGATTCTGTTCGGCCACCTATGATTTATACTCACCCACCCTCCCCTATTTTTCCTCACCCTGGTTTGAACCCTTGTGTCTCATTGGTGTTGGAAGCTAGTCCTTGGGAGGTCCCTTTGTTTTAGGATCCTGGATCCTTGGTTGTCGATACTTTTCTTGTGGGGACTTATGTTGGGTTCTTTGGTCCTAGCTCTTCGGTTGTTGATCCTCTTCCCTTGACTATCGCTCTGAGGACCTTGGGGCCTTGGTAGAAGATGGTGAAATTTGGGAGGAAGAGAGCTCTGGCATGATTGAAGAGTCTACTGAAAGTTTGGGGAGCTTAAAGCTGGAGAAAGTCGAGGATGAAGGGATATGGACTACGCCTAAGAAGAAGGGTAGGAAGAAGAAGGCAGATGTTGGAGGGGATTCCAAACCTGGGAGACCCTCTCAGAGATACACCAAAATGAGAGAAATGACAAATGAGATTGCCCTGGGAAAGCAGAGGACATTGGATGTGTCCTCAAAAAAAGGTCAGAAATGAGGATTATGTCTTGGAACGTTCATGGGCTAAATAGCTCAACACAAACAACATGCCCTGAAGAGCTATATAGTGGAGCATAAGATTGATGTTTGTCTTCTTCAAGAAACTAAGATGTTGATGGTGAATTTTGACAAAGTTGCTAGCTTTTTATGGCCTAATGCTTCCTATGTCCATAGTGATGCTGAGGGAGCTTCGGGAGGATTGGTCATGCTTTCGAATCCTTCCTATATGCAAGGTTCTGAATTATTTCATTGTAAAAATAGCATTGGGGTCTTGTTCTCCTTTGTTGGAGAAGAATGGTCTATAGTTAATATATATGCTCCTAATCAGAGGAACTCGAGGAATATTCTATGGAATAACATGGTGGTTAAGATTAATATGAATAAGGGTGGTCGTTGGCTTGTTGCTGGAGATTTCAACTCTCCCCTATTTTCATCTGAGAAAAGTGGTGGCCTCCTGGATTACACTGACAACATGTCGGATCTGGCTAATTTTCTGTACTCTTCGGGGTTAATTGATATTGAGCTACTGGGCCAGAATTTCACTTGGTCTAATAGAAGGGCTAGTGGCAATCTGATTTAGGTTCGGCTTAACCGCTTCCTCTACTCTCCTCATTGGACTAATGCCTTAGATGCCAACCTAGTAACTTTTCCTAGGATGGTATCGAACCATAATCCTCTTCTATTGACCACTAATATTCATCCCTCTGGTGGCCACTATCCTTTTCTATTTGAAATAATGTGGAACTCTCACCCTGATTTCAAAAATAAAATTGTTGAATGTTGGAATATTTCGGTCCAAGCATCCCCTATGTTTAGGATCTACTTTAAACTTAAACATATTAAACTGATGGATAAAGGATGGAATAGGAATGTGTTTGGGGATGTTTTTCAAAGGAAAAAATAGCTCGAGGGGAAATTGAGGACCTTGCAAAAAGATATGGATGAGGGTGATGATAGTCAGCAGACTAACAGTTAAGGAAAGGATGCTAGAATGGAATGGGAACGGGTTTTAAAAAATGAAGAGGTCTTCTGGAAGCAAAAATATAGGGTCCAATGACTGAAGGAAGGAGATAGGAACACATCCTTTTTCCATGTTTCTGCCATCGAACACCAGAAAAGGAATCAAATTTCTAAATTGATAAGTGCCTCTAGGGAGGTGATTTCTAATCAAGCTCAAATCGGGTCCTATGCAGTTAACTATTTTAAGGAGGCCTTCTCAGCCCCTACGGAGGTGCCCAACCTAGCTCTAGATTGTAAAATCCTCTAGCATCTCCCTGCTTCCATCTCTTAGGAAGATAATTTGGGAATTCTTAGAATTGTTTCCACGGAAGAGGTTTGGTTGGATACTTTTAGCATGGGGGCCTTCAAAGCCCAGGGACCTGATGGGTTTCCTCTCGTGTTCTTTCAGATATTCTAGGATATTATGGGTTGGGACCTGGTGCTTGCGGCTAGGGACTTCTTCAAATCTGGTAGGATCCTTAAAAAAATGAACCACACTTTCATTGCTCTTATACCCAGGATTAGTGAGCCTCTTTCAATGACTGACTTCCGACCTATTAGTCTTTGTAACACCTTTTATAAGATCATTTCTAAGATTCTAGTTAATCGTATCAAACCTCTTCTGGATAAAATTATCAGTCACACTCAAAAGGGGTTTGTCCCGAGGTGACCCATTCTTGATGCTTCTTCGACAATCCATGAATTGCTCCACTCTATGGATAGATGTAATATTGTGAGGATGGCTCTTAAGCTTGAAATTTCCAAAGCTTATGATAAGGTTCTATGGGAATTCATTTTGAAGGTCCTGGCTAAGTTTGGCTTTAACAGCTCGATCATTAAGCTCATTATGGAGTGTGTTAGTACTGTTAAGTTCTTGATTATGGTTAATGGATCCCCTTGTGGATTCTTCTTTGCTGGTAGAGGGCTCAGATAGGGAGAACCTCTCTCCCCCTATCTCTTTATTATGATTTTTGATGTGCTTATCAGGAACTTCACGAGTCTGTTATCAAAGGGCTCCATTTCTGGTGTTAGAGCGGCTACCTCCCTTAATCCGATTGTTGTGCAACAATTTGTTGATGACACCTTTCTTTTTGGGAAGGCCTCTATTATGGAAGCTAGGAAATGGAAAGCTTTTATTAACAGCTATGCCTCTTGTTCTAGTCAAAGCATCAACTACAATAAGAGCAAGATTTAATTCTTTAATTGTTTGCCAAATTTGGAAAATAGGGTGACTGCGATCCTAGGATGTGTTGGTGATTCTCTCCCATTGGTTTATCTTGGGCTCCCACTCATGGTTAAGGAGGTTCCTCTGGAGTTCTGGAATTCTATCCTAGAGAGGATTCAAAGGAAGTTGGCTAGGTGGAAGGGCTCTTTGCTTAGTCATGCTAGAAAACTCCAACTTCTCACCATGGCTATTCAAGGTATTCCCACCTACTTTCTAGCTATTTTTAAGATGCCTAAGTATATTGTTGATAAGTTTGAAAGAATTCAAAGGAATTTCCTTTGGTCCAATACTGAGGATAAAAAGAAAATTTCTTTGGTAAAATGGGAAAGGGTTTTTCAAGCTAAAAATTGTGTTGGGCTTGGAATAAGGAAGATTGTCATCTCTAACAGGGTGTTGATGGCCAAGGTTGGATGGGACTAGTTAAGGAACACCAAGGACTGGTGCAAAATTCTGAATGCCAAATACCCCCAGAACAGGCCTTTGATTGATTGTCTTCCGGAACTTCATCCCGAAGGCTCTGTTGTCTAGAGGAGCATTTGTAGCATACAAGGCCTGCTAAAGAAAGGGATCAAATGGAAAATGGGAAATGGGGTCAAAATCAAGTTCTAGAAAGATACTTGGCTTTTGGACTCCTCTCTGGCTTGCTCTGGCTTTGGGGCAGTGATGGGTGAGGCTCAGATATTCTTTGGCATACATATCAGTGACTATGTGGCTGGTACTCCTGGAGCTAGGATTTGGAGGGATCTCTCCCTTTGTTTCCCCCACTCTCTTGACCTTTTTTTCCTAGCTTGAACCCTTTAGGTGTTGCTCTCTAGTATCAAATTTCCTTCCTATGATAGGGAGGATGAGTTCTTTTGGGCTTTAGATAAACAAGGGGGATCTTTCGGTGCGATGAGCTTACAGACTGCTCACTAATGAAATTTATGTTGTGGAACCCTGGAGGAGGGTTTGGAATCGCCACATGATCCCTAAAATTAAATTTTTCTGGTGGACGATCTGTCATAATAGGATTCTAACTCAGGACAATTTGAGAATTTGGGGGTTGTGCTTTGCCAATAGATGTTTTCTTTGCAAGGAGGGGGAGGAAAATATCAACCACCTTTTATTACACTGCCCGTATGCTGTTGAAGTTTGGGGGATGGCTTTTGAGAAACTTGATGTCCTTTGGGTTATGAGCAAAGACCTTTTATCATTTATTCTGGACTGGAATGACCCTTTTTTCCACCCTGTGGCTGGTGAAATTTGGAAGTAGGTCCCCCCAGTCTTAGGTTGGTGTTTATGGAAGAAGAGGAATAACAGGGTTTTCATAAATATTGAGCAGAGCCCCAAGGAAGTGTTTGGCATTGGAGTTAGGCTCATTGAGGAGAATATTTCTCTCTTGAATGGGAAACTTCTGGAGTTGGGGCCGATGGATTACAAAATAAAAATGGCTAAGGAATGGCATTAGGATCTAAAGGCTAATGCCTTTGATAATTCAAAACTATTAGCTAGGAAAAATACCAAATGGGAGCCTCTAGACTGTGGATGGTTCAAATTTAATTTTGATGGGGCTCCTAAAGGCAACCTAGGAAGGGAAAGTATAGGTGGGATTATCAAAGATTCTATGGGGAATATGGTGGCAGGTTTTGTTGGAGGCATTGGGGTTCAGTCAGCTTTAGTGGCTGAGGCTCGTGCATTGTTCATGGGCATCAAAATTGTTGTTTCTCTGGGGATTGCTTATCTCCACATTGAAGGAGATTCCAAGTCGGTGATGGATGCTATGGAAAAAGAAAGATTAATAGGTTGGAATACCAAGGACATATTGATGGATGTTAGCTTCCTTTTATCCAAATTTAGGGACAAAAAAGTGACTCATATTTTTCGAGAAGGCAACCGTGTGGTGGATGCTTTGGCTAATCTTGGCTCTAGTTGGGATTCGACTAAATTTTGGAGGAATAAGGAAAGACTTCCACCAAATATTCAAGCTTTGATAGAGCGGGAACAAGGCTACCATGGTTTGCAATGATTTTCAACCTTTGGATGATGAGATCTGATTGGGGGGCCCACTGGTTCTTTTGGGTGAGCTGGTGGATGAATGTCAATATTGGTATGGAGTATAGGTGGAGTTTTCTTGGTAAAGATGCATGTGTGTGTGGAAGGGAAAGGAGCATCCACATGTCTATCCTTTGGACATGGTTGATGGGTTTGGTTTCTAAGTTTATGATGAGATGGCAGGGAGGGGATTTAAAAGAGGAGTTCAAGATTTTTTTTGGCGGCTTGATGTGGATTAAATGGAAGGACGTGACTTCATTTCAGTTGTGGGACTGTACTGTGCGATCTACTCTTTTGGGAATTGGATATCTTGTTTTATCTCCTCATTGCATTTGGAGGAGTGATTGTATTTATAATGATTTGACTATCTATGATGAGATTTGGCCTCCTTCTAGAGGCTTTGAGTCGGCTAGTTTAGCTAGGGATTCCTTTGGCTTCTTTTGGAGGATTGCTAATTTTAGTTTGTTGGCCTATCCACATGGGTTTTCGTGCATCCCCTACATTTCCGCCAACTCTTGCCTTCTCTACCGTAATCATAAATTTATTATTTTTTGTGTCTTTTCACACTATGGTATAATTCCTCTTTGCGTGTGTGAACAGTATGTAGGGTTTAATTTTCTTCGCTGTAATCCCTGCCTTAACCATCATTGGAGATTATTGTTCATGGTTGCTACAATTGGTATTTTTTGCATTTCTGTGAGTTTTCTTTGCAGACTGGCAGTATGGGTGGTGAGCGTGTTCGGACTAAACCAGACAATTGTGAGGAATTTTGAAACAACCCTCTGGTCTGGTATATTCATGTGGAGGGAGGTATTGCTTCGCTCATGGAGTGCTTAGTCTACCATGATCCTATTTTATCAGGTCAATTTGCCAGTTCGTGGAAGGACAGGAGGGTCTCCATTGGTGGAATTTCATTCGAAATCAGTGAGGATGTTATTGTGTAGGCTACGGGTTTGTTGTGTGTGGTGAAAAAATATCCTAACCACACAAAAAATCTAGACCACGAGAGCCTTAAAGAAATTTTCAGAGGTGAGGAGACCCCGGTTCGGAACCAGGCGGGCTTTGAAAGGGAAGCGCTTCCTAAGCCATGGGATCTGGTGTGCATGGCCCTAATGAAGTATGTAACTCTAGAAGGTAGATATAAAACCTGCTTCTTTTATCATTTGCCTCTGTTAAATCACCTTAGGCATAAGATGTTGCTCAGTTTCAAATTTATCTTTTTAATGGACCTGGAAAGTTCTGTTGACAAGTGTAAAGATTTGACCAACCATAATCCCTATGATCTCCCGCCGCTCCCACTCCATCAGGGGATTATCCTTAGACTATATCACTTTCATCTTACCCTTTGTTTGCCTAAAGCCATCACTGTTGTCTGCATCGAGAACATTGAACCCCTTTCTACTATGCATATCTCCTCGGTAGAATTCAAGAGTCCTCCTTAGAAGGCTAATGTAGACAAAGTGGGCAATGCTAAAACCAAATTTTTAACCAAAAAACTTAAGGGTGGGCTAGACAAGGCCCATGCGAGTGTGGCAGAAGGGCTCTATGAGCTAAAAGCCACTGAGGCTGACTCGGCTTTTAATGCCACTGCTATGAGAAAAGGTAAGGAGAAATGTGTGCAGGCTCCGACTGCTAAGGATGGCAAGGGTAAGAATGTTGTTATGAGATATTCTAGAGGGGATACGGTTGTGGGGAACATGAAGATGACTGGAGGGAAAAGTGCTAGGAGGAGATCTAGGAGGCTAGCCAAGAACAACAAGAAGAGGTTAATCATTGAGGATTCTGAGGAGGAGCAGTCGGACAACAAGGGTTAAAAGAAAGAAGAGTCTGAATATGTGGAGGAAGATATTGTGGAGAGGCCCCAGCTTACTCTGGTGGAAAACAAGCTTCCTTTTGATGGCTATGGCTTGCACTCTCTGCAGTTGCTGGTGGATGAGCCTGGTGAGGTTCAGGGAGCTATGGATGTTGGGGCGGATTTGTGTGATGTGGCTAAGAGATTGGACACTCTTGACAAAATAATTCGAGGGTTAATCCACTTCACCATGAAATTGGGTCACTTTTTTATGAGCACTATGTCTAATGCTATAAAAGAGGAACTAGAGGGGAACAATAGCTTGGAAAACAAAGAATGGGTGGGAGATGAGGTGGTGGACCTCCTGATTAAAAACTGGGATGATGCCAATTAGTTGCTCCTGGTGCCTGTTTGTCGGTTGTTTCTCAGCTGTTGTTTTGTTGCCTTTGGGTTGTTTATGTGTTTTTCCTTTTATGTTAGTTGTTTAGTCTTGTCCTTTTTTGGCCTTCGTGGCTCATTGTGAAGGGTACAACACCCTGTAAATGTTGTTTAAATTTTCAAAAATATAGATATTTTTTCCTTTTTGTAGGATTATCTTGAGATGTGGGACCATGAAGGTGGGTGTCTGCTCAAGATGTTGTGAGGCTAGGCTAATTTTATACACCTTGATGACCAAGATCATCTCCATCAGGTAAGACTGTGGTGGGTCTACATGCTATTAGAGATTTTATACTGTCATCAGATGTTGATGGTGCTCATGGAGTGCTAGAACTCCACCACTTCCACCTTCCACCTACCAACCATAGAGATGAATATCACTTTAGAGGATGTTTATAGGATCACCAACCTACCCATACACTTGTGTCAAGTATCCCTAGCTGAGACATGCTCAACTAGAGAGAGACTTGAGGGCATGTGATACTGCGTAGATTTCATAGACCTTGGCAATGACACTATCCATGTATACATCCATTGGTTTTACCATGGTCAAGGGGAAGTCCCTTTATTTTAGAGGGTTATGGTAGTTACTATTTCCCTCCAGGTTACCATTGACAAGCGAGGCACTCACCTTCATGGGCGCCTTATCCATACTATTAGAGAGATGGAGGAGTAGCTAACATTTTTTTCCTAGGGTTGCAACATACTCACACACTTGTACCATGAGTTGGGTAGGTTTGTACACTATGAGTATGCTAGTCTCACCACTTGTACACTTTTACAAGTGTGGGATTTCACAAAAATCACCTCCACCCAGCCAACTGGGTATCCATAGGGTATAGCCCCTTGTACACTGATGGCTCATGTGTAACCATTGGCACATGAATGGATGCTTGGAGACTTATAGTTTTGGAAGTTGTAGTTTGATTATTTGCTACCTAATGAAGTTAAATGGTGGTCATATAGAAGCATGCAGTGGGTTTCATACTAGTGAAAACTACAAAATATGGAAAACAATCATTTCTTGGATGACTGCACCAACTACATCATTATGCCATACTATTGGTAGAGGGTCACTCAGTAGTTTATGATCTTGCAGACTATCCCTTCTACCCCCCATCCTACATGTAAGAAACCAAGAGTGTGGTGATACTAAGAGACAATTTTTGTCTAACCATTGTAGACATCGTTGTTAGTAATGATGGGTCAGATAATGGCGATTGACCCCCGATGTTGGTCGTTGATGACATAAGGATCACTTGTGGCTTCAAGACCTAGTGGGAAGACACGAGCCTACATCAATTTTCTTGATGAATTCCCTAGGGGTGATTTTGATGTACAAGAGCATGCAATAGTAGGAGGAGGAGGAGACAAAGGAATTAGTGGTGACTAGAAAGTAGAGGTGGCGAGTAGATCGACAGCAAGATCCAGGTGGATGTAGAGAATTCCATCTCCTCTGATTGCTTCACTAGTCTTAGTGGCACCACCCTCAACATCCATCAACCATGTAGTAGCCATAATAGATGTAGGAGGTTTTATTCCCAATATCACAACTCCCCCTGATCCACACTAGTAGGTTGGAGATCTAGGTATAGAAGTGATTTGCATTATTTCCTTTTAGTATTTTAGTTTCATTTCATATATTTATATACATTCTTATGATTTTATATATCATTTGATATCGATGGGGTCTACTACTTTTTGGTTATATTAGACACATAGGAGTGGACCACATTCATTATGAAGTTCATCTCTGAGGCTGCCCTGACTATTCTAGTCTAGGGGAGAATCTTGGATGTGTACATGCCATCTTTAGAGGGGTGGCATTCCAACCTTGTTTAGCCTGTTGCACACCTTTGGACAACTCATGAGGAGGCATGAGTGGAGCTGATACAATGGACTATTTGCATCACCACTCTCACTAGATAGAGGAATTAGCGATCAATGAAGCTGAAGACTATGCTCACTAAGCAAGACCATTCCATGATGTGAGTAGAGAGTGTTGAGAGGGTATGTGATGCTCTATAGAGTCATCTCAATGACCTTAATTAGTATGTGGTAGCAACGAGGCAAGTTGTTGATCCACAGGTGTAGAAGGGGCTACAATAGGCATAGTTGGAGATCATAAAGCTACAAGGCAAGATTTGGGGACTACAAGTGAGCATGTCGGTTTCGTGGTCACACCAATAATTCTTAATTACATCCATCCATCCTAGAACCCCACCACCACTAGGACTAAAGGGCTCAGGGATTCATGTGCCTAGGGGCTAGATGTTCATTTTTCTTATGTGTCATTGTTTTGTATAATGATGATATATTTTATAGAAATATTTTTAATGTATAGACACACACAATTATATATTTGTCACTCATTTTTTTATAGATATGTAAATGAAATGCATTATATATACATGAGATTCTATTTTTGATATCATGGTGTTCATTTTATGTGCATTCTTTACTTTCGTGTATGATTATGTGATGGATGTTATACTTATTGATGTATGTTTAGATTATATGCTATCATGATCTAATTAACACACATGTATGTATTTTAATAAAATACAATGATGATCTAATTTCCTAATCAAAAGATGTAATCAAATGCAATGCACAAACACATGACATAATAAAACACATGTATGTATGTAATTCCTAATTAAAGAAATTAACCACACACAAATATATTCACATCATGACACAAAATGAAATAATGTATGTTAATGAAGAAATTTCATAGAATAAAAAAATGCAGTCCATAAGGGATGAGCATTACACATATGACATATAGAAACTATGTGTAGTATCGATGAAGATGCATCGCATTGATAGTTCAGTTTCTTTTAGAGGAATTCCATCCTTTGATGGAAATCCATAAGCACAAAAACAATACACAAAGATGAAAATGTAAGGGCTTAACCAATTAGGACTAAATTTTCCCTTCTGATCATGTGGTTTATTTACATTTCTATGATTCTCATAGAGAATTAGTTCACCTACCTTGAAATTACTAGAAAGAACACCCTAATTATAGTGTTTAGAAAGTGATCGTTGATAATCTTGAAGGTGGTTGAGGGTGTACAATCGGTGCTCATCAAGCAACTCAATTTGATGCAAATTATTAGCATGGTAAGTGTCATAATCAATTAACCCTTTAAGGAAAACTCACAAAGATGGAATTTCCAACTCTAAAAGAATGATAGACTCAACACCATACACAAGGTTATACAAAATTATACAAGTCACCATACGAAAACTCGTGTGATAGGCCCATAAGGAATATGTTAATTGAGTATGCCAATCCTTACCATGTTTTTTCACTATCTTTTAGAAGATGAGCTCAAGAGTTTTTTTAGATGCCTCAACTTGGCCATTATACTAAGGATAGTATGGTGTACAAAAATTATGCTAAATATGAAACTTCTTTAGGAATTGCTTCACCTCCTTATTCTTAAATGGGGTACCATTTTCATATACAAGGGTAAAAGGCATCCCAAAGTGAGAAATGATGTTGATCAAAATAAATTTCTAGTTGGATTTAGTGTTCATGGTTCAAAGTGGAATAGATTCAACCTATTTCATAAATTAATTTTTAGTGGTTATGATGAAGAAATTTCCTTTAGAAGAAGGAGGTGATATTTTGCAAATAATATCCAACCCCCATTTTATGAATGGCCAAGGAGAGGTCTGATTTTGGAGTTCTTGAGCAGGAGCATGAATAAGATGGTTATGTTGTTGACATTGTAGACACTTCTTGACAAAGGAAAATGATTCTTGCTCCATCATTTTCCAAAATTATCTCATATGAATTAGTTTATGCACTATGGATTTACCACCAAAATTTCCATCCCCAAAGCTTGAGTGGGATTCATGAATGGAAAGGGGTATTTCCACTTTAATGAGGTACCTAAGAAGAATACCATTATAAGACTTTCAATAAAGAACATTTGACAATATAACATATCAGACTGAAGGTTTTTGTATCCAAGTGTGAGCATTCTTTGTCACATCATTAAGAAAATTTCCAGTCTTCAAATAATTATAAATGTTATAATACCATTCCTCCAAGTCCACATGATCACACACGAGAGCGTCAAATTCAGGTTGGTCCAAGACTATAGGAGAGTGAAGAATATGAGCCACAAATTTGTATTCTTCTATACCTTCATCCAAAGACACAAGTGAGGCAACACTCACTATTGCATCTGTGTGTTAGTTCTCTCTCCTAGGAACACTATCTATTGTAAAAGAGAAAAGGAGATCAAGAAAGGATAAGGCCAAATATTTATTCTAACATAGTTTATTTTTCTTGGCTTGATATGTTCCTATAATTTGGTTTATAATAAGTTCAGAATCACTGTGTATGTGAAGATGTTTAATGTTTAAAGCAATCATGGCACACAAGCCGAATATAAGAGCTTTGTACAAAATGATGTTATTATTATAATGAAATTCCAATCAAAAGGATAGATGGATTAGCTTACCCTCGAGCCAGATTAAAACTACAACTACTCTGAAGTTAGCTTGACATCTCAATCCATTGAATTACATATCCCATACAGGCTCATGATTAGTTGCAAAAATATCTTCATAAAAAAAAATATCAAAATTAGGAAAGGAGTGAGATGAGTGAGCTTCTGCCAATTAATCAACAACAACCTAACCATTAATTGATTTGAGTTACAAACTTGATGTTAAAATCAGAAAAAAAGCATCACCTATTTCACCAACCTTTTGGCAAGACTAGTTATAGTGAACATATGCTTTAAAAGATCATTTTTTACATTGACTTGATTTTTCGCATGAAGAGGGCAATTTCTTAACTTCTTCATTGCAAAGATATGAGTACGACATTACTTCTCCATGGAAGAATAACAAGTTTCATAATCAATCAAGATACAACTAATGTAGTAGACTAATTTTTCCTTACCATCATTGTCATGCTGAGCTAAAAATGTTGCCAAAGCATGAGGTGATGCAGATATATAAAGTAGAAAGGGTCTATATTGCATAGCCAAAATTAAAATAGGAGGATTGGCCAAATAAATTTTTATTGACTCAAAATCTTGTTTACACTCATGATCCCATCAGAATAAAATATCTATATTTAGCAAATATGTGAAGGGAAGGGTGTGATCAACCAGCTGAGATATGAATCTACGAGTTGTCAGAATCTTCTCCTATAGACTACATATCTAAGAAATGTTCTTAGGTGGAGGCATGTTAATGATTGCATCAATCTTATTTATGTCGACTTTAATTCCACAGTGAGAAATGATGAATCCTAAAAGCTTGCTAGTGTCAATTCCAAAGACACACTTAAGAGGATTTAGTCTCATCTTATAGATTCGAAGCCTTTAAAAATAAGATGAATATTTTCTAAATGATCTAGATGAGTCATATACTTAGCCAAGATATCATCATTGTAATATTCTAGAATTTTGTGAATAAAATCATGAAATATTAACATTATCACTCATTGGTAAATTGCGCCTACATTCTTTAACCCAAACAACATGACCATATATTAGAAAGTACCCTAAGGGATAGTGAAGGCTATCTTATACTGATCTTTTTGGTTAATATGAATCTGATTATAGCTTGAGAATCCATCCATGAAGGAGAAAAAGGCATGGTCTATAATCAAGTATATGATTATATCAATATTAGGTATTGGAAAATCATCCTTAAGAGAAGCCTTGTTAAGATCATGAAATTCAATGGAAATGTGAATACAACCATTAGGCTTGCTAACAACAATGATATTCAAAATCCAATCTGAATAGTCAATAGGTTGGATAAAGCCTAGTTTCAAAAGCTTCTCTATTTAAGTCTTAACTAACAATGTCACCTTGGGATTCATCTTTCAAATCTTTTGTTTAATAGGATTAGAATCAAGACATAGGAAAATAATGTGAAACAATATTGATTCATCAATACCTGGCATGTCCTATATTACCAAGAAAAAATATTAGGATGAGAATGTAATAATTTTGAATGTTGCTTAGACTCTTTTGAAGAAAGGAACTTTTTTGTTTTAATCACCTTTTCAGAAGATTTAGAATCCCTGCAAACATCAGTAGTATCCCCTTTGAGGAGAAAACTACAATATTTATGATGGGGAATAGGAACATCATTGTCCACATTAGATAAAGGAGCCTCCACATCCATGCTCAGAATGGATTCTCTAAAGTATGCTTATTTATGCAAGCAATATGTGAATCAGTATTTCTTGTGATAAGGAGGTAAATGGGAATATAAAACTAAGAAATCCTCTAGCACTTCCTATGAGGAGGAAAAATCCAAAGGGACTTCATTAGATTCTACTTTACTCGCTTATTTTGGGTTGAACTAGATCAAGAGGTTTGGTTGAAATCATGTTGAAACTCAACCACGATTTCTTCCTAGACTATTCAAAGGACCATCCCAGCCCCAAGTTACACTTATGGGTCTTAACTTGGATAGGGACTTGCATTCCTTGTTTTTTACATCTAAGACCTTTACACTCATAACTATACTTAGAAATGAGTTTGTATCTAGGGTTGTAACGTGTTGGCAAATCTTGATAAGGGGGGAAATCTATCTAGAGGGAATCATTCCACCAATGAGTATCAAACGCATCAATGAGATCACAATCATCCTTCTTAATAGGACCAAAAAAAATAGCTTCCTCAATAGAAGAATGATTATCTTCCTCAATAGGGGCACAATCATTTTCCAAGACAGGATCTCGATTGTTTTTTTCTCGATGGGAGGACAATCAGTTTTTGTGGAAGAGGTGTATGAAATTGTTAGAAGGTCAAGTTGAATAGGGTATACCTTTTACTCTTCAATGAATAATTAAAAAAATAAAAAGACCCCCAATCAGCATTGAGACATGCATTCAATTTAGAAGAAGAAGAAGAAGTGGAAGAGGAAGACTTAGGTTTCTTCACCTCGAGACGATCTTCTTTAGGGAAATCTACTTAAAGAGAAGCCTTTAAGGAAATCACTGCTAAATAGCATGCCAATGCATCAGAAGATAATTATGGAATATAATTCTTAAGAGTGGAAACAATTAGGGCCTGACCAACAACTACCATCTCACAAAGGTGCATAGCCTTAGGGTCAACCTTGATTGTGATTACTTCATTAATAACAATAAAATTTATACAATGATGTAAGGTAGAAGTCACAAATCTCAAAGTGTGAATCCAAGGTATTCACAAGAGAATACTATTAGGTAAAGGACAAAACATCACATAAAATAAGGTGGGTATGGTAATGGTTCCTAGCCTAAAAGGAAAGATTATCATCCTAGGGCTTGATGACTAGCATTATCAAATCTATGAATATATAGAGAAGAAGAAACTAAAGAAGAGGAAACAATTTTAATATTAGGTAATTATTCTATGCTATATACATTGAGAACTGACTTGGTGTCAATGAGAGAATGTCTAATATCATTGTTGTTAATGTTGACTATAATCATTAGAGGATCTGCTTGATTATTTACTTCCAAGGGTAGGAGTTTTGGTAGATAAAATGTAATATTTAGCGAATCCACATGAATATGAACTATCAATGCTTTAACATTCACTAGCCTAGTAGAAGAAGGCAAGAGGATCTTGTACAAGGCTTCTTGAAGCATACCTTGATAAACCAAAGAAAACTAAAGAAAATTCCATAGTGAGATATTTTCTAGAGTAACAAAGAGTTACTCGACAAGATCGTAATCACCAAGTGCTTTAGCTTTAGGTTTAGGTGTTGAAGGAAGACTTGGTTGAGAAGGTGGTAAATAAGTTAGAACAAAAGTAGGTTAAGAAGTATGTTGATTCTAATTGTATATTTATTTCTTCTAGTATTATATGTATGTCCTAGAATATTATAAATCTCTATAGCTTTTAACAATATCATATAAAGTTCCAATGAGTCCTTAGAGACTGGAAACCTATGGATAAAATGAATCCTCTTAGGAGAGGGGATAGATAGAGTCAATTAAGTGATGGGTATCTTAGGCCTTTGAGGAGCCACAAAGATGTTCACTACATTCATGGACTCCTTGACTTCATTCACATCGAGTTCAGCAAAAATGTGAAGGAGGGGATTTGCTACTATCAAGTCCTAAGATGAATAGGGTCTAGAGGGAGAAAATTTCCCTCAGTCACCTTAGACTACTTAATAAGTTTAATAGAAAGGAATGAGATTAAATAGATTGAAAAAATGTATTAAAAGTAGAATTCCAAGAATGAGAATGGATAGACAACCTCAAGAACTGAAAGATTAGATTACATATATTTCTAAGATAAAAGGATAAGCTCTCAACCAAAGGATAAAAAAATGAGAGTGGGATTTTAGTGTGGTGTGATGTCATCCTAGGGACATGCTAGAGTCCCATATAGATAGAGAACTTAAACACTCAGATAGAAATCATAGAATCTACTTAACGATTCAAAATCCAAGGTTTTTTTAATCTACTAACCTGACAAAAAGAAAGAATGCAGATAAATGACAAGGAGAACAAGGGCTTCGGGAAAAATCACTGCTAGAAATTCATCACCATAAATTCACCTCCAACAATTCATCACCAACAATTCATTGCCATGACAAATTCATCTCTAGGAAAGTTCACCACCAGTAATTTCCTAATTGTATATGTGATGAATTATCAATGAAAATGAATTGCTAGTGGTTTTTTTCCACAAAAATTAATTGTTGGTGGTGAATTTTCCATGGTGCACTAGTAGAATTTGGCAAATAAATCACTACGTGACTAAAAATTTTAGTCACGCCAAATAAAAATGATTAAATTCTAGTCATTTTTTGCAAAACAACTATAAATGACTAAATAGATGACCAATAATTGACTAATTTGATCATCAAGTATAAAATCACAGATATAAATGACTAAATAATTAGTCACATAAATAAAAATTAGACAATATGATTTTAAAATGGGTAATTAAAAAAATGTGAAATTTTGGGAAATTATTGGCGGGAGTGGGTTGTATTGTGTGCAAGGTTAGTAGCGAACTAAAAAATTGTTGGCAGGAGTGGGAAGTAGAGTAGAGTGTAGAATTAATCAAAGGTTAGCTACTCATATGGGCGATAAAGCTAGTTTGGAGAGGACCTGGAGACTTCTGAAAAGGCAAGCAAGGAATTCAAAATTTTTTGCAACAAATTTGAAGTCAATGAGGCCCTCTACAACAAAGTCAAATTTTGGGACACCCTCTATTACATTAAACCATTATTGTATGGCTCCTTGTGAAGTTCATGAATGGCTATAAATTTGAATGTGCCAAGTATGAGTGTTTCTAGGTCTTGCTTGAGCATCAATGTATCCATTATATGTATAAATCATGTTTATTTATTTAGTTATTATTTTGTGTCCCATGTTGAATCTTACAACCATAAAAAAGGTAATCCCTATGTGTGATGAAACTGGTGTAAATATTTATGTGTATAAAATGAAGTCATTAGGGTCCTCATTGTGTATATCCTAACTATTCAAGGGTTTGAGATATTTCTACGAAAGGGTGAAAAGTAGTTGTCTGCTTCAAATGGAAATTCGAAAATTATATGTATGAATGAATGTCATATAAAAGGCTTTATATGTTGGGTTTGAACTTTGAATTTGGGTCAAGTTCCTCTTTATGCTATTTTATTTTTGGGTTATTCTAGTTGTAATTTTGAAAGATTGATTATAAAATTATTCATGGGGAATACAACTATAAATCAAAGCCATAGCTAGCTAAGGAGAAAGAAATCATATTGTATTTTTTTGGGACAAAAATAAATATACTTCCTTTTGTATTATAAGAGATGAGTTACATAAATAGGAGGGTATCTTGGCATAAGACATTGGCTACCATTTAACAATTTTGAGTTCTTGAGATTATGAAAGAATTGGATGCTTTTATTCATTGTGTAATCAATACAATGTGGTGACCATATCTTGAAGTTGTCTATTTGTGTTCCATGTTATCATGCATGGGTATGGTATAAATTTCTAATTTTGTAACCAATTCACCAACCTACTCCCTGAGGCTCCTTTTCACCAAGTCTTCATGGCATGGGTAGTGCATGTACATCATATTTATTTTATTATTGGTTTGTGTAACATAGTAGTTACATAGGAAACTGAGTACATGAACCATACAAGCAATTCTAATTTTAGTAGACTATTTTTTCATTAGTTTCCTCTACACATTTTGGAGAATATGGGAATTGAACTTGTTACATGCATCCAAATTTAAATTCCTTTGATCACTTTTCCATTAAACCACAGGCTCATGTCCCTAGCCTAGATCTTAATGCTTGGGTAACATTGTATGCAAGACTAATCTATTAATTACATGGAATCCTAGAAGATGGTCTCATATGGCTAGCAATGCATATTATCTTGTTGGAAATGTAGATGATTATGAGGATGTTTTGTCACCTTAACTAGCCTATCACCTTAACTTGTAAGCTTGTCAGCTAAAATTTGGTTTTATGTATGGTGTAATTTATTATTGAATGTAATAAAGATCTGAGTATAGGTTTTATTATTCACTGTTGTTTTACTGATACATTTCATAGTATAATCATCATTATTATGTTGGTACATTGTATACAAAACCTGAGATATTAAATTTTGATTTGAAGTGCACTTAAAGTTAGGTTCAATCATTCTTCTTAGTTTTCTTACTTTGGTTGAAATTAATTTTGTTTAGTTAGAATATAATTTTTTGTATGTCCTATATGCTTTCTAGATGCTAAACTTTTCTAACTTCTCTAGAACTGCTAGATATGAAAAGAAGCAAGCAAGGTCTAAAGGTATCAAATAATGCAACAAGATATCTATGGAAGTAAACAACTCTTTAAAATATTGGCAATAAATATTAGTCATTTCTCTGATATTTGGATAGCTTTATGATTAGTTCCTGGAAATGACACTTTAATTAATAATTGTATGAACTCGAAGACTCAATTATACTATTAATTAACTATTATGGTGGTAGATTATATTTTTAAATGTTTGCTTGGTTCACTTTATACTTGACTAACTGAAAGATATATTAGAAGTGGTATTTTTCATTAAATGTGTTTCTTTTAGTAATGTTAATGATGAAATGACTATGCAATCAAAAATATTTGTTGTCATATTTGCAATCTATTCTTGAGAATTTTGTGTAGGTACTTAAATGCTTACTATTGAGTTGGATATATTAAACTTTCTATTTAAGAACATGTCATTAATTACGCTCTTGAAAGCTCCAAGTACTAATTTTCTATGATTTTGAATTGACTCCCTTTACCGATTTGGAAACTATTGCTCCAGCTGTGATGAAGCGAGATTCTCTTGGATATTTTCAGTTAGACTCTAGTTTAGTTTGGCACTCTATAATTTGGTGGCTAGCACCATGAATTTGAATTCAAAATAAGAGATATTTTTTATAAATATATGTCCTTAGGTTAGTTTGAAGTTAGTCAATCTTTTGATAAATATTGTAATTTATGGCACTATGTACTTTTGTTCTACTCACCTATTTTGGCCAATTGGAATGCAAATAAGAAGTTGATCTGAATCTTGGTGTTAGAGGTCCCACTAGAGGAAGAACAAGGCCCGCTCAACTGAAGGAGGTGACCTTGTGTTATGTTATTTGATTCAGTTAAATTTTGTTTGATTTATATTAGTTAGAAGTTAAGAATTTTAAATTTTGTTGATCAATATTCAGTAACTCTGTTCACTCAAATTAGTTTATTATAATCCAAATTATTTAATAGGTTTTTTTGTAGATTAAAGTTCATTCACTTAATATAGATTCAATTGTTGTTTGTAGAAATTAGATTAAGTACTTATTTTAAAATTCATGTAGTTGTAATGATAATGATAATAATGACTAACTTAAGGATCAAATTGAGTCTTAGTTGGAATTTGTTCATGGGAATTAGTTTTGTTTCTTTCTAGAATAATTTTTAATTTCCTGGAAATGTAAATAGATTCACACCTTTCTAGATTAATGTTCAATTTACTACAAACATAAATAGATTCATTGTTTTCTAGATTAATGTTCATTATCTGCAAGTGTAAATAGACTTCCTTTTTCAAGCAATTTCAATTCTACATTTTAGACTTAGAGTTAATTTGAGTTATTTCATAGATATTTCCATGAACCAATGATAGTTAAGTGAGGTAAAGTCTAGACTAAGTCATCAGGATTGAAATAGGTCTAGACAAGTATTAGTCAGTCAATAAGATAGAGTTAACCTTTAGAAATTAGTTTTTGTGTTCCACTCCTGAGAGCTCCTGAAGGCTCTTGAAGGAGACTAACCGAAATCAAAGTCACTATTTACAGTGAAAAATCCCCCAATTTCTAGAGTCATCCTTATGCATATAGCTCTGAGACACACCCAATTTGATAAATGATAAATTAAATGATGCAAGTAGTGACACCAATGACCTTACCAATCATTTTTGGTGTTGTTGTCGAGGAATGTTAAAAATCTATTTGTTAAGTTTGAATCCTTAGTGTTGATAATGAAGAAAGTTTAGTTTGTGGATGAGACAAGCTAGAGACCATCTAGGAAGGTTTCTTCCATGAAATATTGATTTTGATCAAGAACAACAAATTTTGCAACATCAAATTGAAAATCAGGAAGATATTTAGGAACATTTTCAAGAAGAAATGGGTGACCAACTAGGAAATGATCTGCCACAAAATAGGATCTTTCCCTATCCTATTAATCTAAACTGAGAACTTGATGAGCCTCCTATGAAGAATATTTTACCTTCAGTTTTACCTAATTTTAGGGGAAAGACTCCTAAGGACCCTAACTAATTTATCTTTGAGTTTAAGGTTTTGTGCCAGACCTATGATTATACAACTCATAACTAGAAATTGAAATTACTTCCTTCTACTTTAAAAGAGCCAACCTTATGATGGTTCATGGGTTTAGGTGCAGGTACAATCTCAACTTGACATGAAATAGAAACTGATTTTTTGGATAAATATCAATATTACTACCGAGTAAGAGATAGGAAAGAGGAATTGTTTTGAATAATACAAATGGGAGATGAAAGTCTAGAGGGTTATATTGATATATTTTAGTTTGCGCACAAAATATGTGGTAATGGGTTGGATAATGAGATTAGTAAGACAATTTTCCTGAAGGGAATTGATGATGAGTCTAGAGAATCCTTGAATCTTATGAGAAAAGGAGATATCAATAAGCTTTCTTTGGAAAATATTATTGAAATATGTAGAAACTATTCTAGGACTAGAGTAAGAACTAGAGGCTCCTAAAGAAACAAGGCTCTCACTACTGATGTGTCTCAAGTAATGGAGGAAATTTTTATTTTGAAAATTGATTTACTCATTTATCTCAATATGTAGGGAGATAAGAAGACTATTGAGCCTTTAGCCATTTATTGTTCCAAATGTAGAGGGAAACATCTTTTGAGAGAGTGTCCATTGAATCAAGTTGAAATTTGTGAGATTTGTGAGAGACATCATGCAACAAGTTCTTGTAACCTCTTACTTGGAATTAAAATCAATTGAAGAAACAACCTGTGGTAGATGAAGAGCTTAATATGTTGGAAAAAGATCCCAGACTACTGGATACAATGCTAATCAAGGGTAGTTTGGTCCTAGAACTAATTGGAATCATAACCCTTCGCCAAATGCAAATTAATGGAATCCTCCTTACCAAACACAACCACCACCTAGATTTGGGGTCAACCTAAATAGATGAATCCCCATGGGAACCAATCGTAGTGGCAATCAAATCAACCATAATGGCAGCAAAATCAGCCACACTAGCACCAAAATCAAACATAATTTAACCCATTGAAAAATCAAGGACCAAGGCATCCTTGAGGGAAATCACCTCAATTAACATGGTTTTCTAATCCTACCAATGAACAAGTAAAGCATAATTAGATGCTAGCATAACCTGTTCCAAATTTGAAAAACAATTTCTCTAATACAAATTAGCCTACCTTGAACTCCATTGATGCTAATGGTATTCAGTTCAGAAGAAAAATGTGCCATCCATACCAATTGTTAAAGGCCAAGAGGGTGAGAAAAATGGAAAAGAGAATTTAAAGTACAAACATAACTTTGATAATGAGCAAAAAGTTAATCAAGAACCCTACCCAGAGTGTCTAAAAATTAAAAAAATAGCTCTTGACAACTCCCAACCAAATTATATGAATGTGGTAGATTCTCAACTTCTCCGTGAATTGAAAAATATTAACATTGAGATACCATTGTTATAGGAGATTAAAGATATACCAGAAATAAATCAGTTGGTTAAGTCTCTCTGTATGAAAACTTTAGTTAGAAAGAATAAATTACCTCCTACAATTCAAATAGGGACTAAAATCAGTGGTGTATTCTTAGGAAGGTTACTTCCTCAAAAATATATTGATCCTAGTAGTCCTGTGATAACTTTGAGTATAGGAGGAATTGAGATAACCAACATCCTAATTAATTTGGGAGTAGCTATTGATGTTATCACCTTAGACACTATTGATATGTTGGGTATGACAAGCATTCAACCCACAACAACTATTTATAGTTGGTAGATCAATCTAATATTAAACCTAAAGGTGTTCTTGAGGATGTTTGGACTAAGTAATTAGGATTGAAATAGGTCTAGATAAGAATTACTCAGTCAATAAGATAGAGTTAGACTTTAGAAATTAGTTTCTATTTTCCACTCCTGAGAGCTCTTGAAGACTCCTAAAGGAGACTAACCAAAATCAAAGTCACTATTTATAGTGCAAAACCCCACAATTTTTGGATTCATCCTTATCGTATATAGCTCTGAGACACTCTAGGTTCGATAAATGAGAAATTAAATGATGCAAGTAGTGACACCAACGACCTTGACCATCACTTTAGTTTGTAATATAGCTTCTAGCCTCCACATGCATTGCATATTATTTTGTGAAGGAAACAATAATGAACATTTATGATTTAATAATACATATAGATATCTTAACATTAGGTGTGACTGAGACTAAAAAACCCACATACGGTTCCAAATATTTAATAAATCATCATATATCCTTAAATAAGATGTGTCTAGCACCTTTACATTCATAAAAATCCATTACCACACCCCCGCAAGAATAGTTGTCTAGTTATAAGGGCCCTTGGTGGTATGGCAAGGTTGAAAATAAGATGTAATCATACACTGCTATACCACAACATTCATAAAAGATGTGTGTGGGAAGGTGGTGACAAGTCTCTTGAGTATACAAGTATACCACTACCCCACAAAAATAAGTGACTATATAAAATAAAAACTACGGTATGGCGGTATGATCTTAACTTAACTTTCAAAGGTTAACTCGATGTCCCATAGTCAACAAACAATGGCATTAAAATAACATGTGGTATGGCGGTGTTAAGTTATGTAACCCTCTATCCCACAATCAACAATCTATAAAGAAAAAGGAAGTGCACGGTATGGAGGTATGAAGCAATATATCCCGCCACCCCATGATAAACATATTTTAAAATTAAAGGGACTTGCAATATGGTGGTATAAGGATGTATATCCCACCATATCACAGTGAAAAAACTACAACATAAAAGAACTATGTGATATGGAAATATGAGAACCATAGTCTCGTAGTAAAAAAAGTGATAACATAAATAAAGCTTGTAGTATAGCGAGATTTCCAAAATGAGTATATTACGTTACACCACCATCCCACAAGAGTTAAGAGAAGTGACAACAATACTATGGTATAGGTTGGAAAAATCATTTATGTCAACTATGGTAGTAATTATTTGATTATCATGAACCATTTGATCTTCTAAGATCAATGACATATATTCAAAATCAAAAGAGGTGGAGATTATGAAATATTTTGAATGAAGTAGACATTAATGTCAAAATGAGTAATTAGACTAAATTACATCTAGAATTCAATGTCACTTTTTTAAATCATTTGCAAAATGGTTGTCATGGAAATAACTAAGGATTTCGAGGAATAAAATCTCTACAACTACTATATCACTAGGTAAGTGCATGAACAATGGTCGACTAGAATCTGCAATTAAGCGTTTAGAAAATTCAAAAGGAAGTAAACATTTCACACCATGCCACCTAAAAAGAGTGAACTTTTGAGTAAGAAGGAAGAACCCAAGGTGAAGAAAAGTCCTTTGCAACAATCCATACTATAAATTTTACCTGATTCAATAGATAGACGATTTAAGAAATTTTTTAGAGACATAGTTCACGGGTGTCGGGATGCAATCATGCCCATCTTTGAGTGGGAATTTTTTGGTATTTTAATGATAAAAGAGATGCCAAAATCCTAGTGTCGAACCCTTGGACTCTAGAACTAGCCAAGATGGTATTCCCAAATGTCTTTATAGATGTTGAATTCATTAGATGATTGGCACGAAACTATCATCCAACCACTAGAACCATAAGGATGATATATGGTTCACCATTGGTTGTATTAACCAAGTCTTCCATTATAGATATGTTTCAACTTGAATAAATAGGCCCTTTCTAAAATTGACCTGCAAAAAAGTGAGGAGTAGAATATGTTAAGGAAATCTTATAGGAGTGATGAACTCCCTATGCACATGAGGAAGGGTGAAAATAATAAAAGAATAACCATCTCCTCTTCCAGCATTGAGCCATTTCCTATAGAATATTTTCAAATATATTTTAAGAGAACCTATTTTTCCTTGTGTCAAATTCTTGGAATGGATGCTCAAGAGAAGATGCCAACTGGCTTAATGATGATGGTCATGAGGATCAAAAACCTTGAGACAAATATTGAGTATGAATTTTCTTCATTCATTGAGAGAGAATTGCATGAAATATTTTTGCAAGTAAGAGAAGCTAAAGCCCCCATCATGTTCATATCTTACTCTTTGTCGTATCACCCAATTCTATATCAAAATAATGATAAATGAACTAGGAGAATGTGTTTGGTAATGGTTGATCAATAGGGTGATCAAATGCCTATTATAAATTGTTGTTATATATGGGACAATAGATGCAACAAGAGAAACTATGTGATTTTCCATGGTGATTTTGTAGTAATAATTATTTTTATGCTTGATCATAAATCAAAAAGGTTACACACACTAATACTACAACTATGAAGACCCTTGGAATTGAGGCTAGATCAAAGGCATACCAACAACATTAGTGATTGGTTCTTTTTTCCATATGTTACAGTAATGAGAGTATATGGATGTCCCCAAACCCCACATATTTTTCCCAAGTATGTTCCTCTCTAGTTGGATTTCTTAGAGTTTATGTGGAAAATGTTATGGATGGAGAAGGATTTCATGCTTAAATAGAAGAGAGGCACATTATTTCCCAACTTGACCATATGTGAAGAATTGTCCATTGGATCTGATACTCTTGAGGAGTTGCCACATTATTTGAAAACAAGATATTTTTTGGAGTCTAGGGGATAAAGGGTATTTTACCTTGAAGGCCACATGAATTTTATGAGGAAAACAATCCTCACTAAGTCTGGGATCACCCATCATGTTGATTGTGAGGATTATGTGATAAGAAATTGGTTAACTTTCCAAGAAGTATTTTAGAGGAGAAGAAAATGGATGATATTAACAAAATTAGAGGAAGAAAAGAGGAATACAAACATCGATTTCTTGGGATTTTATATAGATGAAAAATCAAATACCATCAAGAGGATCAACCTAATGATTGATAATTTTGAGAAATTATATGTTAAATCAAAAATAGAATTGGAGAAGCCCACCAAATTTCCTACCAAAAGACCAACTAGAGTTATAATCTTTGAGCCCCCTTTAGACACTACTTCAGTGCAATATTCTTCTCTAGAATCACCTCTAAAGAAATCAGGGCCCAAGAGAACAAGAGTATAGGAGACAAATCACTATGTATCATATGAGATAAGTGAAGAGGTTGGAGATACAGAGGAGGTGGCCAGTGTGCTAGGGCACTTAAAAGATGACGTTGAAGTCAATCAACCACTCCAAAATCATGAAACTGAAGCACACAAGCTAGAGGCAAGAGTGGATATGTATGCACAAGGTGAGAAGGACATGCATGATGATGAAAGAATGATTACAAACCTCAGATTCATGGAAGATTATGAATTTATCAATACCCCAAAATTCAAAGACTTCTGGATTAAAATGAAAATGAAAGAGCTTGAGGATAGAGTTGAGATAAACAAGATGGGTGTTGAGGAATCTTAGGATGATCAAATTGTGGCCCAAATTTTTAATGAATTGAGGATAAATGATGATGACATTAGTCCACAAGAAGCTAGGAAAATGGTGCTGAAAATAAATATCTTGCTTATACCTAGGATGGATTTGAAAAGGATGTTCCTACTTGATCAAATAAGAAATCAAGAAGACCTCATGTTAAAGGATGAGTGCAATAAATGAGAGGGAGTGCAGTGGTCAATACCCTCAAAGATACCTCAGACTTAGAAGCAGCTACCATGAATATGCATTCTGCTATGATCACCCAAGCAACTGTAAAGAGTTTGGAGAATAAAATTGTAGAATATGAAAAATCACAAAAAAAAATATTAATGATGAAGTGAACAGGTTGTTTATAGAGAATGTGAAGCTAAATCAACAACTGAAAGGGGTAGGCCCTTCTCAAAGTACTTAAATTTTAGTGTACTAGCCCTTAACCCCAAACACTGATGTTGTTTCCATTGATCAAATAGAGGCCTTGAAGGAATAAATGGAAATCTTAAAGAAGGGTAATGAGGAGACCAAAGTAAGGAAACAAATCTATGGTGCATTAGAAAAGGTCTTGGAGCATAGAATCAAGATGGTGATAGAAAAGGTATAAAATGTGCATGAATTTTATACTTCCCTATCCCAAGTAGTAGAATAGATGAAAGCCCATTCTCTCATTTTGGATCATTTGTTTAAGAAATGGCAACCCATTCATCATACACTAAGCACATTTTGTAAGTTCTTATAGAGAAGTGTGGACACACTTGCAACTTTGAAGCCCATAGAGAGGATGGTGAAACTAGTGATTAATGAGTCTCAGTATATGTTAGGGGAGAGCTAGAAGATCACTACAAGAATGGAATGTTTCCATATAATAAAAATGGTTTATGCATAGGATGCTTGGAGAAGATGATCACTTAAAATATTTCACCAATTGGAAAAGTGAGTTCAAACAAGTAGTCCCAAATTGTATTGCTCATTTACAACAAAATCATGATATAAATTTCCATAGTTTTAATTTGATTTAGAATAGGATGATTACACTAGATTTTGGATAATCAAAATTGCAGAGACTAGAGGATTGTTAGAAAGCAGATCGAGAAGTCACCTTGCAAACATATCAGAGATCTAGGAATATAAATGTCTTGATGATTATATGGTGTTCAAAAAGGAGAAGACATATCTAGCTGCCCCAAAAGAATAGCCCTGGCGTTAGAAATTGTGAAGTAATGAGCATTGAAAATGCTATCATGGAGAGAGGACGTTGCCAAATCAGAATGATAATGGGTACCTTACAATGACTAATGGACTTTGGTGTCGTGTGAGTTCTCTGAACTTCAACATATAATGAGTTCTCTTCATTTCTTATCTTTCATTACTTTTATGTAGCCACATGTAAATAATGATAATTAGGACCTTTTGATTTAGATAAATGAAAATACATTTTATGAAATTAAATGGTTTGAAGCTTGTCACTCTCCTTAACTATCTATAAAAGGGATACCAATATCGAATCAAAAATCATTACTAGTAGGATAATATTTTGAAGAGAAAAGAATTTTGATACATATTGTAAAATAATTTTGAAGTAGATCAATGGAGAAGAAGTAATAATTTGGAGGCTAAACTTTTGGTTTCAGTTGTTTGTTGATATTATTCAATACAAATGTGTGGTTGTCTCTAATTTGATTTTTCTTTATTATTCAAATCAAGTGTATCAAGTATATGTTTGGTTTATTAGGGAAAATTTCTTCTTTTTGTGTGATTAATTTGATTGGTTTCTAAAAAAAAAATCCCATTTGATGTCCAAAATCTGAGATTCAAACTCATATTCCATTGTTGTTCTAATAATTCAAGTTGTTTATTTATACATTATTATTTATTTGGAATTAAAGGAATGAAGAAAAATACTTTAAGGCACAAATTAGATGATAGTGATCATAATTCTAAAATTTAAGTGATAGATTGTGAGCGCTTTCATAGAGAAAAAGTGGCCAAGAATAATGAATATTTATCGTGCCTTGGTTTGATAAACAGGAAAGTTATAAATCCACTAAGTAGTATATTATTTTTTAAATAGTGTAAATAAATTTTGTAGGCAAGAGATTTATGTATATAATACATAATATGATAATTTTTTGTTTGATAGGAAATAAAATATGGAGAGAAAACAAAAAGAAAGAAAAGATATAGTGTTGCCAACTCGTAGAAGCCAATTCATTTGTGATACAACAAAAGAAGTTTTTGAAAAGAATAGTTGTGATGATGTGCAACCTAATATAGCACATTGTGATGTGCATCCTCGTATAGCACATGGTGATGTGCAACCTGATATAGCACATGGTGATTGTTGTAAGTATGGATGTGTTTGATGGTGTTGTCATTAATGTTGTCATTGATTTCAACATAGTTCATGTTGTGTAAAAATGGTATTTGTATAGCTGAGATACTGTAGAAGTGCTTAGAGTACATGGAGCTATATTTATGAAGTTGTAGTTCTATTTTTTCCAAGTGCTTTTGAGAAAATTTGAGAAATAATGAAAGCAGTGTTGAACTGTGTTCTAAGTGTGCTCTGGTATTGTGCTCCACATTTTCTCTATATTGATCCTATGCCTATATAGATTTGTAAGCATGTTTATAAGCTTCAATGGATTGTATACACTAATTTTCCACTTCTGAGTTGATGGCGAGTAGAAGGTGTGTTCACCAGTGTGTGAACTAGTTTGGGGTGATCCCACAATATTGGTTTGCAATTTTTTGCCAAACTGGACACTGAACTATTTTTTTCTAACTAAATCTTCACTTTCAAGCACCTATAGCAGCTAAACTATGAGGAATTTGAAGATGATGCAAACTAGTGATATTTGAAATTTTATCTGTAGATTCTAAAAAACAAAATTCAAAAAAATTGGAGTCAAATTGCACTTATTTTTCTATCTCCTTCAAAAACTAGTTTTTTTCAGTAAACATAATTTTTAAGGAGTGGTGCTCACCATATACAACATAATTTTTTTTCCATCAAGGATAAAATTTTATTTTTTTTAATTTAGATGTGTAACTATGATATCTAATAATTTCATTTGGTTTCATAGTGTTTTATTGAATATTTTTTCCTTAAACAAGTTCGAAGTCAAACCAATTACAATTCAAAGATAGGTGGATTGTATACAACATAAAAAAAATTGTATGTATTGAAATTAATTTATTTTTTTTTGTTAGATCAAGGATTTCAATATCTATTGCATTGATATTTTTCAAATTTTTATTTTTGATAATTTGCTATTTTTCCAAATGTGCAGAACAAAGAGATTGATTTTCGGTGAAAAACCTACATTTTTATTTTTTTTTGGACTGAAAGAATCAGGTAGCACGTGAAAAACCTACATTCAAAAGAAATAAAAAATAAATATAATAATAAAATTAATTTTATTTAAAATTATAGTTTTTGGGAAGCTTATAATAAGGAATACATGCTTACAAAAAAAAAATTATATGAATTCATTTGATCCCCCAAAAAGTAAATCAAAAGTGGTTTTTTATCAGCATTTTGATAGGTGTAAAGGAGACTCTATTATAGGTATGGTTTAAAACTAGCAAGGTTCTATACAAGGGTGTTTGATCTAAGGTGGTTTGATCAAATCCTCTTCAATAGGAATCCTTCAAATGGAACTTTTTAAGGCTTAAATCATTATATTTTCTAAAAATATGTGATTTCAACCAAAATCAAAATCTCCTAGAAATTGTAAATTAGTATTGTGGGATCACCCTTTGGCAGAACTTTCTATTTGTGGACTTGGAGAATTTTTTTGGCTCCAGAGTCTTCTGATATCTGGTTTCAGATCTTGCGGATCTAGGAGATGACTCTTTATGATGGTTCTTGTGTTCTAACAAACTTGCTTGTGATTTGGTGCTCTAAAAGACCTTCTCCAGAGCTTATGTGTTTTATTGATTGGTCTAGTTGGATTGATGAAGTGATCTCTATGAATAAAGTTTGTTGTTGTACACATCTAAAATTGGTCACGATTAACCAAACCTGTTAATTAATTAAATATGAATTATTTAATTAATATTCTTAAGTCATCTACTTATAAATAAATTTAATTATTTAGTTATATTGTTCATTTTTCCAATTCTTCTAGTTTAATTAAATAAATAAGTTTATTTAATTATTGTTATCTTCCTCTTAATTAATTAAATAGATTTCATAATTTATTTATATTAATTATCACAAATTTGAATTCTAAATTTAAATGATATTCTTCATTTCACATTTAATTAAATATTCTAAAAATAGTTAACTAAAAGCTTTCTTCTTTCCTTCCACAATTAAATATTCTAAAAATATTTAATTAGAAACTTTCTTCTTTTCATATTTAATTAAGTATTTTATATATTTAATTAAACCTCTTTTTATCATCTCTCACACATAATTAAATATTATTTATTTAAATTATGGAAACTTTTAATTCTTTGTCATATATAATTAAATAAATTATTTATTTAATTATGGATTTTTCCTCAACTATCAACTAACTCTTCATAAATGAAGTGCACAAATGGCAACTTTCCTTCATTTTTGAATGGAAAAAGTTGTGTTTGAGGAAACATCTCCCATCTTTCTCTCAACTTTCCATCTTTTTCTCAACTTCTCGATCTCTCACCGTTCATCTTAACAGGTTTGAATCTCAACCATTGATCCTCGCCAACTGGATTCTTGCCTTCAAAAATCTATAAATACAACCCTCTTATGAGTTGAAAAGGACCTTGAATCCTAGATTTCATACGTAATCATGGTAGTTGCATTTCAATATCATCAGCATTTTAGCATCATAGTGTTTCAGTTTCATAGCTTAAATCATATAGTCATGAACATGCATCTTCAATTAATCTCATTCTCTTAAGTTGTCATTTCAACAAACTGTTGCTTACACAACTGAGAGCCAGTACCTTTAATCAAATCCTTGGAGATAGAGGATGATGGGACGAATTTGAAGAAGTTGTTTTCATTAGAGTTTGCATTTATTCTTTCTAGTTAGTTTTCTTTAATATAATGTCTCATTGGTGTGTTAGTTTACTGTTTAATTAATTCACATTTTCTAACAACACATTTCTAGCGCCCACTATGGGGCATCCCCCCATTTTAATATTTTTTATTGCAGAATTTTCTGATAGGTGACAGACTAGAGTTATGCTTTGGCGCATATGAGCTTTCTTTCGGCACATAAACAAACTGTTTCAGTGCATCCAAAGACTATTTTGACGCATCCAGAGATTGTTTCAGCACATACATAAATTGTTTTGGCGCATAGACGACTTGTTCTTGCGCATCCTAGATTGATCTTTTATCCCATTTAGTAACTATTTTGGTGCATTGGGGGTTTGTCCTAGTGCATACAGAGGGTTTGTAAATAGAAATTTTGATTCTAAGACCATCCACAGACAAAAAATTTCATTTTAGTTTTGAAGAAAAATGAACCAACCCTAGGATAGCAATTTAAAATCTGGAATCTATCAATCCTAGGGTAGTCACCACACACTATTTTTGTAGGTAAAATGAACCCCATGCCTATTGTGAAGCAAAATATTCACTTAGTTTAGATCATTGTCATTTGGTGCTATAAAAAGAACAATGTTTGTTTTATCTGTGGCAATAGGTTTATGCTCTCCCCTTAACTAGGTGACCAAAATACCAGACTACCTTTTCATTTTTCTACAATGTTTATGCTTTCTTACATCCTTTAGAGGGCCCGATCTTGTGGGAAAAATTACTCACCCAAGAGGAACGACCCATGTGGGAACAACTAAAGCCAGGTTTTTCAGCCCACTATAATCAAAAGCGAATTCGGAGAAAGTCCGTAATTCGATGACAGTGTGCAAGATAACCATCCCCAAAGCCTTTTTTCTATAGGTGGGGAGGTCTCATGAGGGATTTTATCTATTGTTGTGCCAAACAAAAACCTTTACTACAAACCATAGTGTAGAAAGCCAGCCATGTCAGTATCCAAACATCATTTTAATCACGATGCAAGGGGAGGGAAGAATCTACCCCCAAGACACTCACCATATAGTCGCCACAGATTGTTTGCTCAGGGGATTCGGTATCCACGTCCATCACCTTGAGTACAAACCTTGAAAAGACAAAAACACGGGCGTCCTCTAGGGGGTGACATGGTTGTGTGAGTCAACGCTATTTTAAGTTGTGGGCTATGATTTCTATGATGACCTATTTGACAATTAAGAGTGAGTTTGCTTGGAATGCTTAGCTTGTTTAAAAACTATGAAAATCTCAAAGAATATACACTCTTTATTTAGATTTTAGGATTAACAAAACAACTGTCTGCTTCTCTATGTTGTGTTTTTCACATTTAAATCAGATTAAGATCATCTAAAAATATCAAAACTATCCCCAAAAATATTTGTCTCAGAAGTCTAAATGGATAATTAAGCGCATCCCTGGTCTGTTTCAGCACATTGCTGCTCTATTTCGGTGCATTTTTTCTCTGTTTCAATGCATTGCTACTCTGTTTCAGTGCATCACTGCTCTGTTTCGGGGCATTGCTGCTCTATTTCGGTGCATCACTGCTCTATTTCGACACATTTGTGCTTTGTTTCAGTGCATCTGTGCTCTATTTTAGTGCATCTGTACTCTATTTTGGTGCATAGGTAGTCTATTTTCACGCATTCATGCTCTGTTTCAGCGCATATGTTTTCCAAACCTAGGTAATTTCTGACATTCAGAAATCGGTCTTCTCAGTCTAGTCTTTTCCATGCTCAGAGTTTGGAAGTCTATAACTTTTTCCAAGAAGTCTCTGGAAAGGAAGATTAGAAAGCCAAAGAAGTCTCTCAATTATAAGAATTTATTGAAGAAGAGGAAATTTCTATACCAAATTTGAAAGGTCTTACTTGAACACAGGACCTTTATTCACCGATATCATGACTATATTAAAGGTTTCACTGACGATTATGTTGTAGAACCTTTATACTCATGAGCCTTCTTTCAAAGAAGAGCCCTTTCTCAAAGGCACAACCACAGTCAACGTATTCATTCTTCTTATACTCCCCAACTTGCAATTACGTACACTACTCATCCCAATCAAATTCTACAATAGAGAACTCAAGCACATTAGGCATTCATCAAATCCATCTTCTTTACAAAGCTACGATCAAATCTCACAAAGTGCAAAATCATCTTTATTTTTTGGTCTTTGGTTTAATTCCCGCAAACAAGATTTTTATCCTTTCAATCAGGGAATCATGAGCTAAAGATTAAATTTTTTTTAAGTAATAGAATCTTCATTCTATCCCGACTTTCATATCCATCAAACATTGCACTACTTCATTCGTTTGATCAAGGTTAATAGAATTTGAGTAATGCTTATGCCTGTTGTCATGAGATCTCAAAAGCACATAGAAAAATATGAAAGAGAAAGTACAGTAAGAAAAATGGGTGATAATAGTGAAATGGAAGAGATCCCCTATCATAATTCAAATACTGAAGAGATAAAAAAATAAAATCTCCAAGAAGCAGAGCAAGATCCCCTATTCCATACTCTTATGGAAAGGATTTTAGAACGAAACAAGGAAAGATATTTCCTTTCATTAGCTAATCAAGGAGCTAAGTTACCTATTGATTTTGACCCATAAGGGATTAAAGAGAATCTTGAAACTCCTCTTAATGATTTTAGTGCCCTTACTCAACAAATCAAGGAATTACAAGGGAAAATAAAAGAAATGCAAGGGGGTGCAACTAAGAAGTATGTTTTAGATGACATATGTCCTTATCCATTTGATAGGAGTCTTCAAATGATTCCTTTTCCAAAACATTGTGAAATCCCTAAATTTGATAGGTATAATGGGAAAACTGATCCCATTGAACATGTGAGGGATTTCCAAAATATGAGCTTAGAATTCGCTCATGACGATACCTACTTAATGCGATTGTTTCCATGAAGTCTGGGTGGACAATCCATGGAGTGGCTTTCAAAAATCACTCCCCCCATCAAAACCTTTGAGGAGTTAATAAAAAAGTTTATATCACAATACTCCTACAACATCCATCACCAGATAACCGTGCTTGATCTTTGTAAGGTGAAACAAAAAGTAGGGGAATCTTTCACTACATTTTTACAAAGGTGGAGAAGGGTGTTTGCTAGATACTCTTGCCCTATTCCTAAAACATAAAAATGGAGATCTTTATCGATAGTCTAAATCAAGAAATGAGTTACAGACTAAACCTTCACTATCCTCAATCATTTGAAAAATTGATTGAAAACGCGATTACTATTGAAGGTGCTTTGATCAAGCGTGGAGTTCTGAAAATTGATAAAGAAGGTTCAAATTTGTACAACAGCAACAACAGTAACAAAAATGACAAGTCACGATTTTGGACTCGAAATAAAAATGTTGTGAATGATGGGGTAGTAGATGCTAACAATGTGAATGTGAAGCCTACCATCCTTAATGTGTCAGGTGTTTAACATAGCAATAATACTGGAAATTCTAGTACCCAAGGCAATGTTCCCAATCAAGGGAATGTGACTAATAATCATGGAAATAATTTTGGCAATAATCAAAATTCAAATGTACCTAGTTCTTCGTATTTTTTGAATCAACAGAGTTTTACTCCCTTGGTCCAATCTTTGTAATCCATTCTCAAAGAATTAATGAATCAAAATTCTATTACATTGCCACCACAAAGAGACTATGAGTCTCGGGTTAAACCACCATTGTGGAATGACTCACACTTTTGTGATTATCATAAGTGTAAAGGTCACAAGATGAAAAATTGCCAAGGGTTAAAGAATATTGTTCAGGATTTGATTGATAACCACACCATCATGGTTGAGGGACATAATGTCAATGATAACCATCAAGCATTGAAGGATCCTCTCCCTAATTATCAAAAGGAGCAATCTTCGGGTGATAAGGACAAGAATGTTAATTACATCCACGATGTCATTATCAATCATATTTATACTGACAACCAACAAATCAATGCTATCCAAATCAAAGGTAAGCAAGAATATCAAGAGGTCAATGCTGCGACAAGGGGACAAGCCAGAATCACTGTTAGAGGAAGCTCATCTAAAAGCATAAATTCCCCTTCCAAGTCAATATAATCTGGTTGATCAACTACGAAACACATCAGCTCAAATTTCTATCTTTGAGCTCTTAAAATTGTCACCTGCACATAAGGACATTCTGGAAAAGGCACTTGTTGATATAGTTGTATCTCTTGATCTGGATATTAATAAATTTCAAGCCATGGTGGGACACTTGTCCTCATCTACATGTTTATCCTTTACTGAAAAAGATGACTCATCCATAACCCATCCACATAATTCATCACTTTACTTATAAGTGATGGTTCACAAAGCTCGCATTAGATGTGTCCTAATAAATGGGGGAGATGGATTAAACATTTGTACTTTAAAATTGGTCCTTTCTTTAGGATATTTTGAAGAATCTATAGATCCATGAAGGAAGATTACAATCAAGGCATATGATCATGAGGAAAGGACTTCCAAAGGCCTCATCATGCTACTAATCAGAGTGGGACCTGTTGTAAAGAATACCTTTTGTTAGGTTTTGGATCAGAATCTAACTTATAACATACTCTTGGGTTGTCCATGGATCCATGACATGAAATATGTTCCATCTACTTATCATCAATGCTTGAAGTTTCCATATGATGGATAGGAAGTAACAATACTTGTTGATCACATTAGCAGTCAAACTTTCTCTAACCTAAGAGCAACTCAGGACACACTCATCCCACATAATAAAGAGGCCTTGGCCATCTCTACCTCCAAGTACAATGAACAAACAAGAGAAATGATAAGCAATTTTGGTGCCAAGCTAAAATTGAAAGATAATGGAGTGGGAGAATATTCTTTATCTCTCTCTAATTTACCCATATCTCCAAGATCCCATGGTCAACCATCAACATCTATATAGCAAGCTACAACAGCTTTAGCCTCAGCTTCAGTTCCCATCACCAATTTTAATGGAGTATTCATCAAAGAGAATGAAATAGATGATAGAGATATCCTTGATTGGCTCTATAAAGATGAAGAAGAATCGGTACAACATGTCAAGTTGCCCATAGAACAATATGGGAAAGGATATGCTATCATGCAACAAATGGGTTATGAAGGAAATGGCCCTATAGGTAAAAGGAAAGAGGGTATTGTTGAACCTATCCAACTAAAAACAATGCACCCAAAATATCAGACTGGGTTAGGATATGGTGAAGATACAAAGGAAGAAGTAGTGCAAAGAATGTCTAAAGAGGAGTTGACTGAGACAATTTTGAGAATTCAAGCAAATAATTTTGATACCAATTCCAATGAATATGAGTGGGATGACTTCTCTAACGACACTTGCATCTCAGAGAAAAGGGTGGATTTTATACACAGATTCACACTCACATTCTTACAAGGGGAAATCTCAAGGCCTCCACTTGATTACGTTCTACAAAGCGATCATGACTCAAGTGACACTGATTTGGTTCAAAGTGAGATAGATCATTCACAGGAGGATACCATCCTAGACCTCCCCCATAATGATGTTAACAATAGTATCATGACCCTAACGGCCAGTGACCTTACTCATCCTAATGATCCATTTTCTTTGGTCTATCCTGAACTCTTCAATTGGGAACAAGCCGCACCTATTGATGTCCCAAATTTTCCTAATGATGAAACCATCATAAACTTTCTTTGTTCATCCCAACCGGAAAAAATTTCCACCAAGGAATCACAAGATCAGAATTTTCGATAGGAAAGTGTCAAGTTTCTCAACTGTGAAATAAATAACATAACAGAAAGATCTAATGGTGAAAACCTAACAAAGGCAATATTAGATCAAGAAAAGAGAAAAATAAAAAGCGCATCCAATGGTGAAAACCTTTCAAAGGCACTAGAGGATGGGAAACTTGACACTCTTCTGGAGCATTACCAAGAAAGGTCCTCCATTCTAATCGAACCAACAGAGGCACTCAATATAGGTACTACAGAAAATCCCAAGATCTTGCAGTTGGTTGCATCTTTAACAGAAGAGGAAATACCAGGATTCACGGAATTTCTCAAGAAAAATCAAATCAGTTTTGCATGCTCCTATGCAGATATGCCTGGCTTAGATCAAGATCTCATCATGCATCATTTATCTATTATGCCGGAGGCAAAACCTATAAAATAGAAACTCAAAAAAATGCATCCACATGTTGCATTATTGGTTAAAGAGGAATTAAAGAAGCTTTTGGATGCTGGACTCATTCAGTCTATCGACTATGCAGAATGGATCTCCAACATCGTACCTATTTCAAAGCTAGATAGAAGAATTAGAATTTGTATAGATTTCAGAGATTTGAACAAAGCATATCCCAACTATGAATTCCCTTTTCCAAACATCGATATGATTGTTGATTTGACTGTTGGACATGCAATGTACTCATTGATGGATGGATTTTCAGATACAACCAAATAAATATCGCACCAAAGGATCAGGATAAAACAACGTTCACATGTCCTTGGGGTACCTATTGCTGGAACAAAATTCCATTCGGGTTGTAGAATGCAGGGGCTACATACCAACATGCAATGACAATAATTTTTCATGATTTGATGCATACATTCATGGAAGATTATGTTGATGATATCCTTGCCAAATCTAACACCTGAGAAGGACACATATATATCTTATCTAAAATTTTCAAAAGAATGGAACAATTCAAAGTAAGACTTAATCCAAAGAAATGTGTCTTTGGAGTGAAATCTGGAAAGCTATTAGGTTACATTTTATCGGAAAAGGTAATTGAAGTGGATCCAGCTAAGGCACAAGCAATTCTTGATATGCCACCACCAAGGAACATTAGTCAACTATGCTCTTTGCAGGGACAATTACAATCCATTCAAAGATTCATTGCTCAACTGGCGAATAAAATTTTACCATTTACATATATCTTACACAAGAATATTCCATTTAAATGGGAGGAAAAATGTGAAGCATCATTTGATCAGATAAAGTAGTATCTCATGAATCCAACAGTATTGATTCCACCAGTGCAAGGTGCACCACTCATATTGTATATTTATGTCACGGAAGTGTCCCTAGGAGCATTATTGGCACAAGAAGACAACTTGGGAAAGGAGCGAGCAATTTATTACATCAGTCAAACTTTGAAAATTCACGAGCTAAATAACACCTTCATTGAAAAAGCTTGCTTAGCAGTGGTGTTCACTTCTCAAAAGTTGTGACACTACATGTTGGCACATACAGTAAATCTTGTGGCTAAGATTGACCCACTTAAATATCTTCTAAATAAGGCAACCTTAACTGGCAGGTTAGCTAAATGGGTCATGATCCTGAGTGAGTTTGGCATTAATTATGTGGATCACAAAGCTATAGAGGGACAAGTAATTGTGGATCAATTAGCGGAAGCACCAATACCAGTAGAACACCCAATACACATTGATTTTCTTGATGCCGATGCATTCACAATAGTTATCTAGCAGTCATGGGCACTCTAATTTGATGGTTCTTACACTCAACATGGTTCAGGAGTAGGGATCCTTTTTATTACACCTCAAGGAAATACAATTCCAAAATCTTATCAGCTATTGTTTCCTTGCACAAACAACATAGCTGAGTATGAGGCATTAGTAATTGGCATAAAAATTGCAGTAGACTGGAAAATCACAAAACTTCAAGTTTTTGGTGATTCACAACTTGTTATAAATCAAATCAATGATGAATATCACACTAAATATGACAAGTTGATACCTTACAAAAAAATGGTGGACGATTTCAAGAAATACTTTGTTAATATCAAATTCATACAAATTCCACGTATCGATAATAAAGCAGTAGATGCTATGGCTAAAATCGCCTCTTTACTCCAGTTGATAGAGAATCAAACACAGTATGATTTCCTAGTAGAACAATTGTTTTCTCCCACATATGACCATCCAGAAACTCAAATCATTTGCCATCTCACTAGTTCTGATTCTCCCTTATATGGAAAAATTTACACTTACCTAAAGGATACTATTTTACCCTTAGACTTGTCTAGGAATCAAAAAATAAATTTCATCCATCAATCATCCCGTTACACCTTAATTGTTGACATATTATATCAGCATGGTCTGGATGGTACCCTCCTTAGATGTCTCGAACATGATGAATTTGAAAAGGCCTTACAAGAGGTACATGGTGGAATTTGTGGGACACACTCAAGTGGACTAACCTTAGCAAAGAAACTTGTTTGATTGGGTTATTACTGGCCGACTATGGAAAATGAATCATTCATCTTTGTGAATAAATGTGCAAAATGTCAGATTCATGGGAATCTCATTCATGCTCCTGCTCAGGAATTACACCCCTTCACCACAACATGGCCTTTTGCTCAGTGGGGATTGGACTTGGTTGGCAAGATACACCCATCATCTTCAAATGGACATAAATTTATTATTACAACCACTGAGTATTTCACAAGTGGATTGAATTTTCTCCCCTAACAACTGTTACTGGAAAACAAATCTCTTCATTCATTTTAAACTATATCATCTGCCGATATGGTATTCCCAACTCGATTTTCACAGACAATGGGAGACCCTTTAAAAATTAGGATGTTGATGATCTATGTGAAATATTTTGCATCCAACATAGGTTCTCTACACCTTACTATCCGTAAGGGAATGGTCAAGTTGAAGCTTCAAACAAAACAATTCTAAATTGTTTAAAGAAAATAGTGAATGAAGCAGGTCGTGATTGGCATGTCCAATTGAATGCAGCATTATGGGCATACAGAACAAGTATTCACACACCAACATGAGCTACCCCTTATGCTTTGGTCTATGGTGCAAAAGCTATTCTACCACTGGAAGTTGAGATTCCTTAAGTTCGAGTATCACTCAAGTGGTTAATCAATGATGAAGACTATAGAGTCTCAAAGTTGTAAGAGCTAGAACTTCTTGATAAATGACATCAAACTGCAATTAATCATTTGAAGGGATATCAACACGTTATGTCCCGCAGCTACAACCACAGAGTCAAACCATGAACTTTTCAAGTGGGTGACTTGGTTCTCCAAGAAAACCCCCGGAATCAGCAGGCTTGGGAAAAGAAAGGCAAGTTCGAACCTAATTGGTTGGGCCCGTTCATTATCATTGTTGCATATGGACCAGGGGCATATTAGTTGTCAACATCAAAAGGGAACCTATTTGAAGATCCGACCAACAAAATTCATCTGAAGAATTTTTATGCCTGAAAATATCAAAAACAATATAAAAAGTCCTGAAGAAATACACAAAAAAATCAAAAAGAGCAAAAATACAAAAAAATCAAAATAGAAGGAAAAAATCATTGCCTTGATGAAAACCTGGCAAACAAGAATCTTGGTAACAACAAAAAAACTCATAAAATCAGGAAAAAGTGCAATAAAAACAAATGGTGAAAACCTGGCAAATAGGCATTGTTTGTGATTTCATTTGGATTTCTCCTCTATTAGGATACATCATGCATATCCATCTTTTCATTGGCATCACATGCATGCCTAGCCATCACATTCGCATCATACATCGCATCATCTCCTTGAAACAAACAAGGATCTCATCATGGCTTGATGAATTAAGGTTATCCTTAGCAATAGTTGTGTCCAACAGGAGTCAAAGTACAAGGTCACTAAGGAGAGGGTCAATTCTCTTCTTGGATATTTTCTAGCAAGTAATTGGTAGCACATGTCAAGGATCAGAATATTGGAAACAACAAACTTTATCCAATTAAACTGAGCTTACATGACTATTTTGACAAATGATTAAAAAAAATTGGATGATCTTAATTTGAATAAAATGAATGATAAACTTAAAGCAATAATTTTCAATTGTTGTTCTTGATATTTGATGACATCATATCTTTAGAGTGGTTCAATGATGTATTGAACTAGAATCACAAGGAATAAGTATGACTTTTATTTGCTTGTTATCTATAAGCTAATCATTAGTATTATGCAAATTTGTCACGGGACATGCTCTACAACGTACCATTGATGAAATTTCGGAATTTGCATAAGAAAATGGTTAACTTTTGTTTGTTTATGCAAACAATACTCAGGTCATCTTGGTTCAATTATACCTCGATGTTTGCATTAATTTTCTATATCAAAAATCATGAAAGTAGTACTCAGGTCATCATTGGTGCTAACATACCCTTTGATGCTTGTACTAGCTTTCAACATATCAAAAGGCTCAATGATGAAAATCAAGCACAACATGAAATGACAACAAAGGAGAATGGTTCATTACTGCATTCTAGGACTGCATAATTCATTTGCATTTTTTAGGGTTGTTTAAATAGATTTTTGAGGGTTGGCCAACTTCTTGGGTATCTTTTTAGACAATGATTGAGTACACCTGGACATTTATTACATATCATTCCATTCTCATTCATATCATTTCAACATCACTCATTTAGGTTATCATTATTATTACATTCTTGCATCATCATTTCATTGTTAGTTCATCATATTCATATCATATGTAGGGTCATTATTTTGATCATTCATTATTATACCATAACATTAACATTTACATTTACATTTATTGCACATCTTCTCACACACATATACATTCATAATAAAGTTGCATCCATTTCATTCATTTCATATTATCATTTAGGTTATCATGTTCATTTCCATTACATCATTATCATTATCATATTACATCATTATTCATGTCATGTGCATATCATTCATTAAATATTACATCTTCATCATTCATATCATTTACCCATTTAAATCATTCATCATTACATCATATCATCTCAATAAAAGCATTCACCATTACAACTAACATTCATTGCATTCATTTCATACATTATAAAAGAAAATCATTTTTGCATCAAATATCATCATATTCGAATCATTAAATCATGCATCTTGCATTTATTATCATACATCATGAAAGAAAATTATTTAGATTACATCATATCATCATTGCATCATCATACATAAAATAAAACATCATCATTTTCATATCATTATTGCATCATCATACACGACATCACATATAGAAATAACATGCATAAAAACATCCATAACACGTGCATAATCAAATCACCACCGCATCTCATAAATCTCATCAAAACAAATGTCCAGAAATACAAGGATATCAAATGTTTCAAAAAGATATATCAAATACAATGGAATAAATGTGTCAAACATGCTCATCACTAAGGGGCATCTGGCCATGGAGCATGGTTGTTGCTACATCCTGAGGTAGTGGGTCTCGATGGATCTATGCTCCTTGATGCTCTGATATATTGTCTGATCGGTTGACCCACACTCCTGGTAGCACTCCTAGAATGATTGCGTGAATGGGTCTGAGATCGAGTACCTGACTATGTAAAGGAAATCCTCCTCTCGGGTGGTATGGCCTCAAAGTATCTCATCCTATAATACTCAGCCTCCCGAGCAGTCTCCAAACCCTCTACCATAATCTCTCCAATAGAGGTGCTCTCAACTAATCTGAGTAATCTCTCGGCTACCCCCTCGATCTGTATACATTGCTCTCGGAAGCTGTCTCTCTCAGCCGTAAGCTACGCTACCTATGGGTCAGGAGGTGGTGGTTGTGCAACATGTGCCTGCAGCTGACTGATTGTCCCCTGATCCTATGCTAACTGACTCTGAAGAGTCTAAACCTCTTCCTGCAAAGCATCAATCTATCCCTGTGAGGGAGCCCTGATAATGATCCATGGAGCCAAAGTACTCGGCTGGTCCACTACTCTCAATGTCCATGGCCACGTCCTAAAGGGAACATCAAAGAACAATCTCTACCCTCCACCCCCACCACCTCCATCATCCCTACTGTCATCACTGCTGTCATCCTGGCTACCAGAATCATCCCCATCATCACCCTCCTCATCAATATCCATGGCCGCTGCATCCTCTACCCCTGCCTGAGCCTCTCCTTGTGGCTGCCTTGTTGCTGCATGTGTCTGTGCCTTCCCTTGCCCTCATTGTATAACTAGTCTTTCCATCAATGGGGTAGGCTCCTCGGGACTAGTAAACCTCAGAAAAGGATGTGTGTAAAAGTATGCAGCATACTTGTCTGTCATCCTTGCATCTGTAACCTTTGGATGTATAGCCCACGGATCTAGCTGCAACTCCAAATACTCTGCTTAGGCCGCCTCAATCGTCATAGTAGGACCCCACTTTGGTACATCCTCCCGGCACCTGGAATAATGTTCCACACCTTGTGGCATCATCTGCACTAACCCATATTGCCTCAGGACCCACATGACTAAGAACCACTCAATAATGTATGGAGTGCGCCCAATCAGGTACCTGGATCTCGTATAGTAAGGCAACTCTATATCATATGCCTCCCATGGATCACAATCTAAATATGGTCTCTAGATGACTATATCCAAATCATCTAACACGCGCCGCCAATACTCTAACTTGCCCAGCCTCGGCTGGACAAAAGGCCTTGTGTAGGCATAAACATATGGGAACCTAAGGGGACAATCTCTCTGAACAATGGGACGCGTAATGGAAAAATGCTCCCATGCAAATATCTGTAGCAGAGTCACTCCACATGAGAGACTCTTCCCATCTGTGTATATGACCTGATGAAGATCATGGTACAGATGGGCCAGCATACATGATCCCCATGCATATCTCATCCAGTGGAGAAGCATATCCTCCAGAATCCTACCCCATCCCACTGATATTCCCTTTGCCCTACGATCAAAACAAAGGAAACCAACGATCATACCTACTAAAACCGATGGTAGCGGGGAATATCTCTCCACCATCTCCTTCCAAGGAATCTCATATCCAGAGACATGAGGATCCTAGAAGACTCGCCTCAGTGCATCAGTCCCCTCGATCTCCTTGTGATCATAAATCACAATCTCACCCACTACAAGAATACCCAGAATCTTGTATACGTCCTCTGGCCTCACGGTAATCTCCTGTCAAAAAATGAAAAGTGTTATGCTCGTTGTGTCATATCTCAGCTAAGGCATTCAATAGTGCCCTATTGACCCGATACTGTGGGATCCTCAAAAATAGACTCAAACCACACTGATATATCACCTCTCAATCATCCTGTGACAGTTGAGGAATCATCTCCCATGTCTGAGGGAATCTCTCTCTAATATGGAGGAGGTTAAATTCCTCCTTTACAACATATCAAGCAATCATACAAATCAATTAGCAAACAATCTCTAATCAAATCAGTACATCAAAAGCAAAAGCATCAGTACATCAATAGACAATCAGCTCAATCAAATCAACACCTATTTGTTTCGCATATCACATCAAATCAAATCTTTATCTATCATTTCTACTATTTTTTTTATATCGCATGAAAACAAATTTAACAGTTAAATGACTCAATATCTATCTATTTGACTTTCAATCGGGAAAGCAAATCTATCATTACTATTTGTCTTTCAAACGAGAAAGCAAATTTATCAGACTTATTTGTTCTTCAAGCATGAAGACAAGTTTCTCAAATCAAGCTAATTTATTCTTGATGTTATTCAAAAGCATACAATCAATTGGCTAATCTAGCAACACTCATCAAGCACTTATCATAGTTTCTTCAAAATTTCAAAATCGGGAAAAATCCATGGATGCGCCAAAATAGGCCATCAATGCGCTAAACCATGTATGCGCAACTTTAAACCATGGATGTGCTAAAATAGAGCTGCCATGTGCAACTCCGTCAATGCGCGATTTTATCAAGTCTATGCGCTAAAATAGACCTTCTATGCGCTAATTCATCTATGCGCTATTCTATCAAAAAAATGCGCCAAAACAGTTACCCTATGCGCCAATTTACCCTATGCACTAATCTAGAATCCTACGCGGGTGGATTTTCTGTATGTGCTACTTCACTTATCCTATACACCATTTTATGTTATGCATGACTATTTCACACCTATGCGCTACTTTGTATGCGCGACTTTATCTAACCTATGCACGATACTATGACTTGCATGCACTAAAACAGGGAGTGAAAATTTTAAAAAACAAGAAAAAATGCAAAAATCAATCAACATATTTTACGAAGAGGATCAGGACGACTTATCGGAGGTCCGTACATGGCTGGTCTCTGATACCGGTAGGCTCGCTCAAATCTATGGTGCTCATAATGGATCGGCATCGCAAATATCTCTCTCAAAACTCTGAAAATTACCAAAGGTTACTGTTCAAATGACAAAGACTTTTCACCTTTTTCACCTTTAAAGGGGGTAAAAGTGTGAAAATATTCAAATTTTTACTAAACAACGCGCTATTTCGAAAGTTAAATCACTAATTTTCCTCTGAAAACCATTTCGATTCTTTTATCATCCGATTTATCTCTCTAGGGGGCATATAGCATCAGTAATTCCAAAATTCTGGGGCAAAATTCTTTGAAGCAATGCGTAAAACACATCACTTCAAAGAGGGGCAAAATGTACACATCTAAAAATGGTCATGATTAACCAAACCTGTTAATTAATTAAATATGAATTATTTAATTAATATTCTTAAGTCATCTACGTATAAATAAATTTAATTATTTATTTATATTGTTCATTTTTCCAATTCTTCTAGTTTAATTAAATAAATAAGTTTATTTAATTATTGCTATCTTCCTCTTAATTAATTAAATAGATTTCATAATTTATTTATATTAATTATCACAAATTTAAATTCTAAATTTAAATGATATTCTTCATTTCACATTTAATTAAATATTTCCAATATTTAATTAAACGCTTTCTTTCTAATTCTTCACTCTTCATATAATTAAATATTCTAAAAATATTTAATTAAAAGCTTTCTTCTTTTCTTCCACAATTAAATATTCTAAAAATATTTAATTAGAAACTTTCTTCTTTTCATATTTAATTAAGTATTTTATATATTTAATTAAAGCTCTTTTTATCATCTCTCACACATAATTAAATATTATTTATTTAAATTATGGAAACTTCTAATTCTTTGTCAAATATAATTAAATAAATTTATTTATTTAATTATGGATTTTTCCTCAACTATCAACTAACTCTTCATAAATGAAGTGCACAAATGGCAACTTTCCTTCATTTTTGAATGGAAAAAGTTGTGTTTGAGGAAACATCTCCCATCTTTCTCTCAACTTTCCATCTTTTTCTCAACTTCTCGATCTCTCACCATTCATCTTAATAGGTTTGAATCTCAACCATTGATCCTCGCCAACTGGATTCTTGCCTTGAAAAATCTATAAATACAGCCCTCTTATGAGTTGAAAAGGACCTTGAATCCTAGATTTCATACGTAATCACTATAGTTGAATTTCAATATCATCAACATTTTAGCATCGTAGTATTTCAGTTTCATAGCTTAAATCATATAGTCATGAACATGCATCTTCAATTAATCTCATTCTCCTAAGCTGCCATTTCAACTAACTGTTGCTTACACAACTAAGAGCCAGCACCTTTAATCAAATCCTTGGAGATAGAGGATGATGGGATGAATTTGAAGAAGTTGTTGTCATTAGAGTTTGCATTTATGCTTTCTAGTTAGTTTTCTTTAATATAATGTCTCATTGTTGTGTTACTTTATTGTTTAATTAATCCACATTTTATAACAACATAGTTGCAATGGATGAAAATGTACATGAGGTGTTCTTAGAGATGTTAAAATGTCTATGGAAGCATGTTGAGTGATCCATGTGTGATTATATTGTTGGAGATGCATATACTTCAAAGATCATTGGTGTTTTCATTAGTTTTGGCCAACCTAGTGTTTACACACTACATTTGGCTTTTGCATCAATATAAGAAAGAGTGTGGGTGATCCATTATGTTGTTTGGGTCCTAGATTAAATATTTATTTGGTCCTCTCTCATTCTTATCCACCATGGGAATATTGAGTATCTGACCTAGTTTTAATTTGTAAATGAAATTGTATAGCCTACCTTAGAGAATGTTCCTGAGGTTGAAAATGGTATAAAATTAAATCAAGTTGTAGTGAATTTTATATCCATCCATCCAAACATTGAACAAGTGAGTGAAGTGTGCGAACAAGTGCAAAAAATAGAGAATGGAAGAGCTAATTAAGGCAATAGTACTATTGTGCAGTTTTGCACACATGCCCCACTGAAAGTGGAGACCCTCTCTTGGCCTACCTTTTGGCCCATTTATGTGGTTTGCCCCCTCTTTTGTGCTTATCTTTGAAAATCTTGGGTTTTTGGTATTTGGTGCTTGCCTTGGTTGTGGGTGCCTTTGTGTTGAGTTCCTAGTGGTTTTGGAGTCTTTCGGATGTCTTCTTTGGGGTAGTCTTCTTTTGCCTTCTGTTTTTCCCCTTGGTTTTTTTATTTGGGTCCTAAGGGTTGGTTTTCTCCTTTAGGTTTTCCTTGTTTTGCTTGTTCCTTTTGTTCTGCCAAAGACGGAACCAGGATGGGACTTAACTTTGAAATTTGGCTAAGTTCTCGGATTTGTTCCCATTCTGGCTCCGCTTCTTGCTCCCTTTCTTTCTTCTTCATTTTGTTTGTTTTCATCCTAAGGGTTGGTTTCCTCCCTTAGTATTTTATTTTCTTCACTTCCCCTTTCATTCTACTAGAGGTAGACCCGGGATGGATCTAAACTTTGAACTTTCACTAAGTTCTCGGTTTGGTTTCCGTTCTCATTTTGGCTCCGCCTCCTGTGTTCTTGTTTTTCCTGATGTTTTGTTTGTCTTCGGCCTTCAGGTTGGTTTTCCTACCTTGGGTTTCCTTTGGTTTTATTTTCTATTGGATTGTCGGGGTCGGGACTAGGATTTAATTTGGCTTTGATCTATGGAAAAGTTCACGGTTCCATTCTCATTCTCATTCTCGTTTCGCCTTAGCTTTCGTTGGGGTTTTCATTGTTTCCGCCTCTGCTTCCACTAGGATTCATTTTGTTTCCACCTATCTTCCTTTCATTTTCATTTTGGTCGCTTTTCTGCCTCCGCTTCCACCTGTTTCCCTTCCTTTCCCGTTCCTGTTTCATCTCCACCTTTGCCTCTGCCTGTCTTGTATCTCTATCCCAATTATGCTCATGCCTCCACCTCTATCTGTCATTGTTTTTTCCTTCGCTTGGCTTTATGCTTGACTCTCTTACTTTAGGAACTCTATGGACCAACTTGGATTTTGGTGATGTATTGAGCATTAATGGTGGCCCATTTAATTGCAGGTTGGATCGAGCTAGGATTGTTGGGTTTACTTTGAAGATTTGACAAGATTTACTGGTGCATTCAAGTGTACTTTGCAGTGTTATCATGAAACCCATCCCTAGACGCAAGGTCGACCCATTTGGTGTTCATTGATCGCAAGCATATTTGATTGGTGGATTCAACCTAGTTTTATTCAATCTAGTTCGTTCATTTACCGAGCTTGGGTCCGATCGGCGGTTCGTGTTCCTCCTATTTCTGCGCGCATTGTTGTTTGTAAGGGTGAAGTCTTGATGGTGGGCGTGGATCGAGGATTTGTTCCCCTAACATTGTGTGATCCCATATCGATCTGATGGGGGTCCTTGTTGCATTCAATGTTGGACAGAAAGTTATTGCTAGTTGTTGGGGCCGATTTGATTGGTGGCTGAACTTCTTTGTAACCCTAGCTCTATTTCACATAGGCTTGTTTCTATAAGTATGGCACTCTGCCTCTTTTGCAAAGGTTCGGTTCAGATTAGCTAACTAAGCCAAAAGACTTGTAAGCAGTAGATTTAGTAGTAGACTAGCATGTTAGAAGATTAGAATTTAGTTCTTACATTTTAAGCAAGTGTTGTAATAGATTGGAATTGTTGCAAATGTGATGATTTAATACAAAGTGCAGAAATTGTGTTATGACTAGTGCCTTCTCTTGCATTGAATAATCTTGCATGATTTGTGTTCTATATTTTAAATCGCTTGGAAATATTTGAATATATCTTAGGTTTAATTAATATTTTTTGTGATTTAATTATTGGAGTGTTGTAGCAATACCTGGTTCATACTTTGGGTAGCATCTTGATTGTGGGAATGATGTGCAAGCTCAACTTTTGTCTCGTATTCATGTGCTTAGTTCAATTGTAGATATTCATTCAGTCTTATTGAATGAATGCCTATAGCCTGAAAATATTTAACACCTTATAAGATTGCACTAATTCCTACAAGATTGCAGGTATAGCTTGGGTCAAACAGAAATTAGTTTAAGGGATTGGTTTGTTCCAGGTATTTCCTCATTTACATGATTAATCTCAGAAGTAGTGTTAACATTAAGACTTCTGAAACCCTCATATTTTTTTGTTTCTTTTATTATATGGTTAGAACTAGAAATTAAAGCATCATCATATCCTAAAATCTAATGATTTTAGAGCTTCCAACATTTATACATAAGACCCCTTGTGATTACCAGCATATTCAAATTTTATCACTAAGTTTGTTCTACTGCATTGTCATGACCTGACACCTATAAGACCTTGGGGTTATCTCTTTGTTCATAAAGACCAACCTTTCAAGAGAGATAAGATAAATTTTATTTTGTCTCAGTTGTTGTTGTGCAGAAACACCAAACAATAGGATTGGTGCTAGAAGGAGTGCCTGAACAAGAAAGTTGGAGCATTTTCTAAATGCCATTTCTCTTGAGAGGCTCAGAAAGAGAAATAGATCTATACCAAGAGAGGAAGAAGATTTTCAAGAATTTCCACCTCCAACCAGGTCAAGAAGGACCAAAAGAAGGGAGGAACCATCATCCAATCCAAAATTTCCACCATCGTCACCCTCATCCACCTCATCTTCATCTAATTCTGAGACTGGTTCCATTCCACAACCCCAACCAATCATCCATTGACCATGGCCACCTCCACCAATGGCTTTCTTATCGAATAACCCATCACCTCTGACATTCAACAACTACAATGTTATGCCCAAGAACCCTGAGCATTTTTTCTCTATATTTCATACAAATGACCCAAATAGAACAACAGAAGAGCATATTAGGATCTTTCATATTTTTCTAAGAGATAGAGGGATTAATCATCAGGATGTTGCATACAAAATTTTCCTGTATACTTTAGGAGAGGAGGCATTTTATTACTATAACCATTTACCTGTTTCATCCATCTCTAACTGGGTTGAGCTTGAGGCTCTATTCCTACTAAAATTTAAGATTCCCATTAGTGCTAATGAGCTATATATGCAGTTTACTGGAGTAAAAAGAGAGATTAATAAGCCTATAGGATCATTCAACATTAGGTTCCACTGAGCATACACTATACTTCAAGCACCTTATGTTGGAAATGAGGACATTGCCCTAGAGGTCTACTTTGAGGCCCTTGACACCCTTACCTCCACCTTCCTTAAGTGGAGAACTAATCCCCTGACTACCCTGATCACTGCATATATAGAGGTTGTTAAGGTCAGTATAGACCTGAGACAACACTTCTCAGGACCTCTGCCATCTTTGGGACCAGCTACTCACCCAAGCCAAGTCCAATCTCTCAACCAGGCTCTAACCAATCACATGACTATCATGAATCCCATTCCACAGTTGCCTCTGGTCCCTCACCCTGGTCGCCTAGTAAACTAGGTCCAACCAATGCTCGATTATCCCCAACAAAATGCTAAACATCCCCTCCATTCCTAGTCACAAGCTAGTTTCCCTACATATTTGCAGAACTCAAAATTTTTGAATCAGTCTACTAGTTCTGGAGGAGTGTTAGGATACTCCCCAAACACTATGAATCCAATCCCTTACAACAATCCTGATAAAGAAAGGTTAGATGAGCTAACCAAGCAAGTGAAGAAGCTAAACATGGAGGTAATCTACTTGAGGAACCAGAAAAATCAACTCCAAGCTAATCAAAAAATCATGCAATCAAGTTATAACAGAGGGTAACACTATGACAGAAATCAGAACTTTGAAAGAGGACAAGGTTCTGGTCAGAACTTTGATAGAAATCAACAAGGTGGGCAAGGATTTGAAATAAGATAGCCACCTAGGTAGAATAGGTCATGGAACACTGGGCCTAACGATGGAGGAGTCCTCACTCCACTAGATCAACCTTCCAATTCAGATAAACCTCTAGGTGGTGTGTACTTAGCAGAAGGTGCTTTGTCTGGATGTTGTAGGCTTCATAAGACCAGTCAACACTTTGAGCTTGAATGCCCTAAATTTCAAACTATTTCTTCCATTTTTCAATATGAAGTTGAAAACAACTCCACCGACCAAGAATTGGTGCCTTCAAATCCCTATGATTCCCCATTTCTGGTGTTGAATCATGCCCCTTTCCCAAGGGATGAGGAGAATGAACCAGAAGAGGAGTTAAGTAGCTAGAATGGGGAGGTTGAACAAGTGCTCAATGAAGATGTAATCTCTCAACTATTTGATGAAGAAACTAAGAATGGAAATGGCCCATTGGATGAAGGAGAGGCTAATGTTGAAGAAGTGCAAATGTTTCAGCAACTTGTCTGAAAATATGATCTGAGGAGAAAGCCCCATAAGAATCCACAAGCTGGAGGACCATTTACTACATCTTCCCCTCCACACAATTTTACTACTCCACCAGATCCACATGCTAATAAAAATCTATCCTACCCTCAAGTGCCAGCACAATACCTCACAAAAGAAGGACAACCAAATGTTTCCAAAGGAAGCAATGTTGATGCAGCAAAGGATAGGAAGACTGGTCATTCCAAGGAGGTCCATATTGAAATGAACATGGAACAACTAGGAGAATATGTCACTAAGGAACTCAAAAATTAAAGGTGAGTCTTTTTGCTTTTGAGTTATTAAGAGTTCCTAAAATCGGAAATGTAGTCCTTGGGTCCTTTAATTCAAGTACAACAACACTAGGAGTGGCAACCAATGAGGCAGTTGCAAGGCCTCCTAGTTAACAAACACCCAAAGGTCCTAGTCAATCACAACCCAGGGATAGGGGTAAAGAAAAATATAAGGGTCAAGTTGCACAAGCTGATTCACAATTGAATTTATTCTAAGGCAAAATGGAAACCCCTCCTTTTCTGATTTCTATTCGTATATTTGGTAAAAATATACACAATTGCTTGCTGGATTCAGGGGCATCCACAAATGTTATGCCATTTTCTGATTGTAGGGCTCTTGGTATTGCCCCTACAGCCTCTCAAAAGAAGGTCACCCAATTGGACAAAATAGAGGTGAATATAGTAGGAGAACTAAATATGATTCTCATGCAAGTTGCCTCAGATCCTAGAGTGCAACAAGTACTTAATATTTAGGTAGCTGACATTCCTGACACTTATGGTTTGATCTTGGATAGAGATTTCACCAAGACACTAAATGGATACACATCCACAGATCATTCTCAAATGTGGCTCCCTTGGAAAGGAGTCCCAAATCAAATCAGAATTGAGAGAGAACCTAGAATGAAGTATGTCATTACTGAATATCATAATACTTCAAATGAGATACTGGTATCAGAAGTCAGTATGGAGAACTATGTCCTAGCCTCCCTTGCTTTGGACATAGAGGAAATCTTGATGTTGCAGGGCTCTTCTGGTGAATCCACATCAGATGTTAGCAGATTCGAAGTGAAATTTCAACAAACAAAGAAACTTGATGATCAGGTAGATAGACAACTCAATTTTTTGGATAACTTCCAAGAATTTATCCGAAAATGTGTAGAAGATCAGATTCAGCTGGGTAGAAACATGAACTTCAAATAATTTATTCTTCCTAATTGGTGCAAATTCCATGATGCTCCTCATTCTGAATTGGAATGTTGCTTGTGTCAGATTGCAATAGAACAGATATAAAATCACATTAACACAACCCCAACTGTTGAATAAAACATATAGAGCATTCAAAATAGTCAAAAGGGGAAGGATCCAAAACCTCCTGAAAAACATTGGCATGGCAACAAGTACAAAGGTATCTCAAGAAAAGTAGGAGCTAATGACTGTTGGATATTAAGGTTTGATGGATCCAAATCCAAGAAAGGTGTTAGAGAAAGGCTGGAGCTGATCAGTCCTAAAGGAAAAACCTACTTCGCTACTCACAAACTCCAATTCAACTGCACTAAAAATGTAGCGGAGTATGAAGCTCTAGTTCATGGGCTATTAATGGCATTAAGAAAGAAAGTTAAAATTTTTCAAGTGTTCGAAGATTCCAATCTAGTGGTCAGGGAAGTAAGGAAATGATACTCATGTCATGACAAAAAGATGGCTAATTATAGACACAAAATATGGGATCTTATTGAAGGATTTGATGCCTTCAACATTTAGGTGATACCTCAAAGTAAGAATCAACTTGTTGATTCTCTGGCACAAGCAACAAGTACATTGCATCCATTCTCACTTTTAGGCTTAAGTAAGTTCATTGTGGAACTTGTTCCAGTACCCTCGGTGCCTGAAAATGTCACCAATTTTTCAGGTATTTGAAGATGATAAGCATATTCTTGATTTTATCACTGGTTGTGATATGTTTGCTTCTCAAGTAATTCATGAGGTTGAGCCTTAAGAGGCCGAAATTGACCTAGAAGGGGTCCTCAATCTGAAAACTAATACCATCCCAAGAGGCATGGTGCAATTGGAAAGGATCTTTGATCTGGATAGGATAAGAGATCAAGGGAAGAGAATGAAAAGTGAATTTCTCAACTGTTACTGTGAAACATACAACATGGGGACCCAAAGTGATGTCAAGAATGTCTTTATTGGTAAGGTGTGCATGCCATAGGAGAGCAAAGGAATTATTGATTCCTTGCACACATATTAGGATGTGATAGCCTGGAGATATGATGACTTGAGGACATATGACACTTCGATCATTACATATACTATTCCCCTCAAGTCAAATGTTAAGCTATTCAAGAAAAGATAAAGACCAATTAATGATTTATTGGAGCCCATTATTCAAAAGAAAGTGTAGAAGCTACTTTCAACACAAATCATATTCCTAGTAAGACATTCAACATAGGTTGCAAACTTGGTTCCAGTCAAGAAGAAGAATGGAGAAATTAGACTGTGTGTTGATTTCAGGAACTTGAACAGAGAATCATAAAGGGATAATTATCTAGTCCCTTCATTGGATGAGGTGCTTTAGATTTTCAATGGATCTCAGATGATGTCCTTTTTGGATGGGCACTCTAGATATAATCAGTTCATGGTCCAATATGAGGATAGGCACAAAACTTCCTTCACTACAAAATGGGGAACCTTTGCTTATGAGAGAATGCCCTTTGGGTTAATCAATTTTGGAGCTACATTCCAAAGAGCTATGGATATCACCTTTAAGGACATCATTGGGAAGTGAAATCATCTACATGGATGATTTGACAGTCTTTTCCAAGAAGAGAACTGATCATGTTGCAGATTTATGCAAAGTATTCCAGAAGTGCAGGTAATTTGGTTTCTCACTTAATCTAAAGAAGTGCATATTTGGAGTCACTAAGGGAAGTTGTTAGGACATTTTATTTCAGAACAAGGTATTGTCATTGATCCTGAATGAGTGGAGGCTATACTGAAAATTCAACCCCCTGCAAGCAAGAAAGAAATGAAGTCATTCTTTGGCAAGGATAACTTTGTCAGAAAATTTATCACTGGATTTGCAGAAATAATCAAGCCATTAAATGCCATGTTGAAGCAAGAAGCAAAGGTTGAATGGAATACAAAGGCTAAGGAAGAATTTTCAGAAATTAAGAGAGCTATTATTGAGGCCCCTATTTTGGTGAGTCCTAATTATGCTAAGCCATTCTACATCTATTCATTTGCTTCTGATCACTCTTGTGTTGGCTTGTTGACACAAAAGTCTGACCAAGGGAATGAACATCCCATAGAATTCATGAGTGGACCTTTGAAATATGTTGAACTAAGGTATCCTAATGTTGAAAAGTAGGCTTATGCCTTGATCTGAACTGTGAAGAAGTTTAAGCACTATATACTAAGAAACAAGGTCTTTGCTATAGTCCCTAATCCTGCAGTCAAGCTGCTATTGACGCAAAATGAGTTGGGTGAACGTAGAGCCAAGTGGGTAACTATGTTACAAGAATATGATATTGAAATTCAACCCATGAAGTTGGTAAGAGGGCAGGGACTGACCAAGACAATGGAATAAATGGGTCCTGACCTTGTTTCTTAACATTATAATCTTGAGGATGTCTCTCCAGGGGGCTGGTATGATGATATTATCTACTACCTCTTGAATCAACAATGTACCAAACACCCTAATTCAATGAAAAGGAGAGCTCTACATTTGAAAAGTGATAGTTTTATGATGAAGGGAGTTGTCCTATACAAGAGAAATCATGAAAGTGTCTACCTGAGATGCCTAGGGAAGGAAGAGGTTGGGAGAGTAATGACTGAATTTCAGGTTATATATGGCATAGGCCATGGTTTAACACCTTCCACTACCAATCAAATTCTAAGGGTAGGCTTTTATTGTCCTACCTTGTTCAAGGACACACATCACCACGTGAGAACTTGCCATGTGTGTCAAACTGCAACAAGTAGGGAGAGGTGTGCAACTCTTCCACTTCGGCCTATCATAGAGGTAAAACCATTTGATCAGTGGGGAATGGATTGCATAGGTCCAATCAACACATCTTCATTTGTAGGCCACAGGTATATTTTTACAATAACTGATTATTTTACTAGGTGGATTGAAGCTCTTTCTTGTAAGCAATGCACTTCTGAAGTAGTAATCAATTTCATGGAGTGAGGTATTATCAATCACTTTGGTTGTCTATTGGTTGTAGTTTGTGACAATGGTTCTGCATTTGCATATTTAAAGTTTTCTAACTGGGATTATGACCATGGAATTTCCATAAAAATTTCATCTAATTACTATCAATAGGGGAATGGTTTGGTTGAATCTTCCAATAAAAACCTCTTGACAATCATCCGAAAACTACTAGAAAAGAACCCCAACAATTGGCATACCCGGCCCAGATTTTCTCTTTGGGCAAACCGCACTAGATAGGAAACATCCTTAGGAACCTCTCCTTATCACTTAGTGTATGGCTTGGAACCTGTCTTTCCCATCCAGCTGAAGATCCCTACCCTGTAATTCATCAATGAATATTATGATGGAGAGGATAAGCATGAAGCTCGCTTAACTGAATTGTTACACCTTGAAGTGAGAAGAGATGAATCCTTATAAGACTTTGCCAAACATTAGGGTATAGTGAAAAGGTGGTTTGATAGGAGAGCCAAGGTGAAAGCCTTTAGAATCTTTGACTTGGTTCTCTACTAGGATAAAACCCATGACAAAAAGGGGGAGCATGGAAAATTTGACAAACTTTGGCTCAACCCTTATCAGATTGCAGAGATTCTGGGAGATAATGCCTTCCGTTTGAAAACCCTCACTAGAAGAGATATCCCACTACTTGTCAATGGGCAGTATTTGAAGCATTATTTTTAGTCTTGAGTTGTTCTCAACTCTGTCCTTGTACATAAGTAGATTAGGTTTCCTTTTTTTTATTTTGTTGTTGCTTTTGGTTTGGGTTTCTTTTATTTTCCTCCGCTTGTTAGTTGCTCTGGTTTTGGTTTTCCCTATTGTTTTGTGCTTTTTGGGGTTGTCCTACTTTCCTCCGGGCTTTTTGCATGTGTAAAATAGCTGCTTGTTTGGGGTTACTCTAGGATTTCTTTTACAAACTCTTATCATCTTTTTGGAGTCATTCAAATTGGTAGATTTCTTTCATCTGATGTTGCATGGGTTGGGAATTAGTATCACTTGACTAATTTAAAATATGGAATATACTTGGGTCTTATATCTTCACATAAATCTTAAGAACTCCAAGGTTGCATATGGTCTTTAGGAGGTCTGATGGGGTAAAAAATCTTAAATTTTGCTCCAGTGTCATTGTGGTTCTCATCCTTGAGTGTGGGCTTCATTGTCTGTGAGGTGAAAAGTAAATATTTAAAAGAAATTCTCGAAAGAGAATATCAAAAGAAAAGAAAATATTGAAAATCAAATGAAATGTTCACCATTTCAAGGGTATCCTAGTATCTCTACCCGGGCTATGGATGCCTAGCTGGTAGTAGAGCTATGCTAAGGAGGGTCACAATGATAAGCTCACTAGGGCTATCGATGCCTGACTAGCAGTGAGGCTCTATCTAGGTTTCTTTTGGAGTTAGGATCCTTAGGTAGCCCTATCAGACTGAGTTTGGTCCTTGTTGCAACTTGAGAAAGGGAAATGAATGCATATGAACACACTTTGATCTTGGTACAGAAAAGGTTGGTTTTTTAGTATTTTTGAAACCTTGTCTACTTGTAACCTGATGCTTAGATTGATACCAAAGATTCTGAGTTCATGATGTTAGTTTGCCATCGAAATGCTTTGGAGAATTTCCCCAATGGAGTCGCCATTTTTTGTGCAGCTTTTTACACATGCTCCACTGAAAGTGGGGACCCTCTCTTGGCCTGCCTTTTGCCCCATTTTTGTGGCTTGCCCACTATTTTGTGCCTATCTTTGAAAATCTTGTGGTTTTTTTCTTTGGTGCTTGCCTTGGTTGTGGGTGCCTTTGTGTTGAGTTCCTGGTGGTTTTGGAGTCTTGCGAATATCCTCTCTGGGGTGGTCTTCTTTTTCCTTTTTTATTTTCCCTTGGTGTTTTTGTTTGGCTCCTAAGGGTTGGTTCTCTCCCTTAGGTTTTCCTTGTTCCTTTTGTTCTACTAGAGGCGAAACCAGGATGGGACTTAACTTTGAACTTTGGCTAAGTTCTCGGTTCTATTCTTGTTCTTGTTTTGGCTCCACTTCCCACTCCCTTGCTTTCTTCTTCATTTTGTTCATTTTCGTCCTTAGGGTTGGTTTCCTCCCTTAGTTTTTTCTTTGCTTCACTTCTCCTTTCATTCTGCTGGAGGAAGAACAAGGATGAATCTGAAATTTGAACTTTCTCTAAGTTCTTGGTTCAGCTTCCGTTCTCATTTCAACTCCGCCTCCCGCATTCTTTTTTTTCCCGTTGTTTTGTTTGTCTTCGACCTTCGAGTTGGTTTTCCTCCCTTGGGTTTCCTTTGGTTTTCTTTTTTGTCATTTTTTCAGGGCCGGGATCCAGATGGAATTTGGCTTTGATCTTTGGAAAATTCCACCGTTCCTTTCCCATTCCCATTCCACCCCCACTTCCGTCGGGGTTGTCATTGTTTCCGCCTTCGCTTTCGCCAAGGTTGGTTTTGTTTCCACCTGTCTTCCTTTTTTTTTCATTTTGTTCCCTTTTCTACCTCCGCTTCCACATGTTTCCCTTCCTTTCTTGTTCTCATTTTGTCTTTATCTCCGCCTCCACCTGTCTTGTGTCTTTGTCCTAGTTCTGCTCATGCCTCCACCTCCGCCTGTCATTGTTTCTACCTCTGCCTTGGTTTACGCTTGATTCTCTTACTTGAGGAACTCTATGGACCTGTTTGGATTTTGGTGATGTATTGAGGATTAATGGTGGCCCGTTTGATTGCAGGTTGGATCGAGCTAGGATTAATGGGTGTACTTTGAATATTTGATGAGATTTATGGGTGTAGTCAAGTGTACTTTGTAGTGCTATCAAAAAATGCATCCCTGTACATAAGGTTGACATGTTTGGTGTTCATTGATGGTGGCCATATTTGGTTGGTGGATTCAACCTGGTTTTGTTCGATCTTGGTCATTCATTTACCCAGCTCAGGTTTGATCGGTGGTTCATGTTCCTCTTGTTTTCACGCGCGTTGTTGTTCACGCGGGTGAAGTCTTGATGGAGGACGTGGCTTGAGGATCTATTCCCCTAGCATTGTGTGATCCCAGATCAATCTAATGGGGGTCCTTGCTTCATTCAATGCTGGATGGCGAGTTATTGCTAGTTGTTGGGGCCGGTTTGATTGATGGCTGAGCTTCTTTGTAACCCTAGCTCTTTTTCACGCGGGCATGTTTCTATAAGTATGGAACTCTACCTCTCTTGTAAAGGTTCAGTTTAGATTAGCTAACTAAGCGGGTATGTGCAGGATCATGATGGGCCAAAAAGTGGTGATATTCAAGTGATGTGATGACCCATGTGGCTAACGACTCTTTTTTTACCCAAAATTGATGAAATGAAAAGGGTTTTTAAAGGAGATTCACAAATTTCCACCAATATAAATTATTCTTTATTTTGAATTTAATAAATAATTATTATTCATTTTCTATTTGAATTACGACTAAAGTCCAGATTGATAAGTTGATTGAAAAACATCTATAACTTTCAAACGGTATCACATTTTTTGAATCTGAAACATGTGTCACATTCTATGCTTTGTACACTATAGGATTAAAAACAAAAAAAAAAAATTCTATAATTTTTGACCAAGTTAAGGTGGTTAGACATATGAGTTTTTATATTTTTAAAAAAATGTAATAAAAAAATCATAATTAATTATTTACTTGGAAAAAAATTACAAAAAAATATGCATCACATCGGGACATGAATCCCATGCTTATATATAAAATTTTATAAAAAAATATTATCATTTTATTGTGGTTAGGGTGGTAAGATAGACACCTACTTCTTATTTTTCCCCTGAAATTTAAGTACTACTGCATTGAAATTTCAATTTTTCACCAAATAGATTTAAAAATAATTTTAAAAAACCTAGTATTTTAGAAACTACATTCAATTTTCTATAGATTCTATTATTACATATTTTTGAAATAATATAGATAACTTATTCAATTTTTTACGTCAAGTTGCCTAACTCTGATTTTCTAAATTTTATTGTCAGTTAAGGACCTATTTTTTCCATGATGATCCTGCACATACCCAAGCCAGAATACTTGTAAGCAGTAGATTTAGTAGTAGAGTAGCATGTTAGAAGATTAGAAGTTAGTTTTTACATTTCAAGCAAGTGTTGTAATAGATTTGAATTATTGCAAATGTGATGATTTAATACAAAGTGCAGACATTGTGTTATGACTAGTGCCTTCTCTTGCATTGAATAATCTTGTATGGTTCTTGTTCTATCTTTTAAATCACTTGGAAATGTTTGAATATATCTTAAGTTTAATTAGTAATGTTTGTGATTTAATTCTTGAAGTGTTGTAGCAATCCCTGGTTCATACTTTGGGCAACTTCTTGATTGTGGTAATGTTGTGCAAGGTCAACCTGTGCCTCATATTCATGTGCTTAGTTCAACTGTAGAAATTCATTCAGTCTTATTGAATGAATGCCTATAACCTGAAAATTCTTAACACCTTAGAAGATTACATTGATTCCTACAAGATTGCAGGTATAGCCTAGGTCGAACATAAATTAGTTTAAGAGATTGGTCCATTCAGGGTATTTCCTCATTTGCATGATTAATCTTAGAAGTAGTGTTAACATTAGGATTTTTGAAACTCTCATCTTTTGTCGTTTCTTTTATTATATGGTTAGAACTAGAAATTAAAGTATCAACATATCCTAAAATCTAATGAGTTTAGAGCTTCCAACATTTGTAGGTAAAACCTCTTGTGATTACTAGTATATTCACATTTTATCACTGAGTTTGTTCTACTGCATTGTCATGACCTGACAACCGTGAGACCTTGGGGTTATCTCTTTGTTCATTGAGACCAACCTTTCAAGAGAGAGGATAAATTGTATTATGTCTGAGTTGTTGTTGTGCAGAAACACCAAACAACAAGTAGCTACAATCTTTTGATTAGGTTGTGAATGTGTGGAACCCTAGTGGTGGATCTTCATTTATTTATTTTTCTGCAGGTAGTCAGCCTCCTTTCTAGATAGTGAGTCCTTCTCAAGGCAGTGAGCCCTTAATATGGGTAGTTAGCTTTTGTATCTAGGTAGTGAGCCCTCTCGCAATGATACTTTGTATTCGGTATTGCATTACTACTATATTATGAGTTAATCCTCACCGTGATTTTTCCCTCATTGGGTTCTCCATGTAATTCTGGTGTCTTTGGTGTTTGCTTTCTGTTATCTGTATTTCATTCTTACACTTAAAAGAATAGATTGAAGTTAAAGAGAAAAGATTAAGTTTAAAGTAAATTTATTTGATACAAATGATTCACCCCCCCTCTTAGTTGTCTTGTGCATTTCAACAATTGGTATCAAAGCTTTGATTCCTCAGTGAAAATCTTAACTCCTTTAGGTAGATTAGATGATGCACAAGTTGCGGATTCCTATTTTTGATGGAGCTGATTACATTGACTAGAAAGAGCAGATGATAAGTTATCTAATTTCACTAAATTTCCACATCTAGAAAATGTGGAGACAAAGTATGTGATACTAGTAGCTAGTCTTTCCTCTGCTAATAAGGTTGCAACCTTTGAAGAGAATAAAAGAGCAAGGTATGCTATCTTCAGTGTTTTATCTAAAACTGAAAGAACAAAAGTTATTTCTCTATTGTAATGCCCAAAATTTACACTAAGGCAAAAATGCACTAACAACTTTTTTTGAACAATAATACAATATACTAATATTTAACAACCATACCAATGCATGGTACATGCAATGCACATTGGGTGGGGTTGCTTGTGCAACATGGTCACCGACTCGTCGCTTGAGAGGGATAAGGAAATGAAAACGATTTTGGATTGACTCAAAACATAGGGTTTACAAGACTCTCAACTACCAATCCAGAAGTTGATGCTCACTTTTGTATAATAGTTAATGTCCTTGTTAGACCTCCATGGTATGGGTTCTCACATGGAGAAGCATATAAATATTATCAATTTGATTTACTAGAAACCCTAAGGATCAATTAACGAAACATTATTTACTTGATTGACCTACCCTATTTAGCCATCTTGACAATATTGTTGAAAGCCATAAAAAAACATTTCACTACAAAATTTAAATATAAGAATAATTTAAATATTTATAATCAACATATTAACTATTAAATTCTCATTTTTAATTTATTTATTATTATCCTTTGCTAAATTATTATTTATTTAATTTTATATATATACTCGGAGAATAAATTAAAATGTTAAAATTAATTACAAATAAATACATTTAAAATTCTTGTACATTTACCTATTATTAATTTCTCTAAAGAGGAGGAAGACATAATATAAGTATTATTATTTTTTTTAAAACCCCTAATACGAGATGTTTAAAATCCTTCCTTATTTTTTATTTAATTTAAAAGAATCTTTCCTAAAGGTGTGGGAATACATTCCCTTCTTTTATTTTAAAGAGTAACCTAAACATGAGATAAAATGGAATGAAGGTAATATAAATTTCTCACGTGGGAGGAATAGAGTGAGTTTAGGCGTAACAATTGGTGGTAAAAATAAAGAAAAGATTACGAGGTAATTTAATTAGCACCACCATAGACATAATTCATAGCATTTAAATGTGAAACACGTGATTTGCTATTTGCTATTTGTCATTAAAATGACTCTGTAACTACAGCACGGATTTTCCTCTAATATGAAGATTCCCTTGTGTTAAATGTTACTCATCTCGATGGGATAGTATTCAACAGAATTTAAATAGTTATTGTGTTTTTTTTTTTTATGTTTTTTTTTTTGTTTTTTGTGTAGACATCGAAAATTGGTTTAGATCTGCGAGTACCATTTTCGACATAATTTTCTAATATTTATGGTCATGATAAATAATGTTTATTATTTAAGTACCTTTTTAACACATCTTTCTTTTATTAATTAAATACCCATTTTAATTAATTCATTATAATTTTATTCAATTTTGATTAATTAAATAAATCATGTTTATTTAATTATGTTGCTAACTAATTAATTATTTTTCTAAATTAAATATTTATTATTTAATTAAACCCCCTTTATCTATAATTAAATATTTATTATTTAATTATTCAAATTCCACCTTTTCAACTATAATTAAATATTTATTATTCAATTATTCATTTAATCCTTTTCAATAGTCAAATTAAATAAATTATCTTTATTTATTTAATTAAATATTTTATTTTCAAATGTTGAATTAAATTAATTATTTATGTCACATTCTTCTATTAGTTGACTAATTATTCACTCACCTTCTGACTCGAGATCTATTTTAAATCCATCAGTTATCTTCGGATTTGATATTTGATCGTCTCTTCGATAACTCTCTATCACAACTAGTTAGTTAACTAGTGCCAACTCATATGCATGATGTGTTTATTAATTAAATATCTTTCTTTAATTAATTAACACATGTTTGCATTTGAATGCATTATTCTTCAACTTCTAACTTTGTCTTTGACATTCAAAGTCTATTTCTTCTATTTTCGAAGACTCTTAACTAAAGATTAAAATATTGAACTCGTGTTCTAACTCGAATTCTAATTTAATATTTATCCTGCAGTCTTTTTTGACTCATATTCTAACTCAGGTTTTATCTGACACATAACTCACATCGCATGGCATTCATCAATCTCATATGTCGATCTCTCTTTGAATTTGAGCCGATCGTTCAAAAACCCAAAATCTATAAAATGGTATGTCATTATCATTATTCTTCCTCCCAAAATCATACACTTTTGAGAAGAAACTTATCTTCGATATTTTGCTTAGACACTCAACGAAGTTATACTTGCATCAATACTAAAAATCTGAGGGCAAAAATACTATAACAACAAAATGAAGAAGAACAATCGAAATATTTGAAGGAGTGAACGCATATTCGGTGAGATCTTTTCAATTAATTTGTTTAGTTATTCATTATGTTTACTTATTCGTTCTTTATTGTTTGATTTAGATTAATATTGGTTAGATTAAGATTAACATCGTTTATTCTAGTTGCAGATCATAATCCAAATTTTATTCTATGTTACATCTTGTATGCACTATTTCTATTTGGCTTAGTACTTTTGCTATGGGATAGCTTTTATGGAGGAACTATGTTGACAAATTTATTTTTTGCTCTATATTTTAGTGCACTAGATACAACTGTGACTGCATGGGAGGCATCAGTCTTTGCACTCGTATAAGAATATGACAGTCTGGTTTTACAGAGGAGCATCATTTTTATTTTTTTGAGGCGTGACCAAGAGGCAAACAACCACTAAATAATGCAGCATCGACATCTATTCGTATAGCCAAATTTCCTGCCTGACTCTACATGTTGCACCCTACTCATACAATAGTATGTGTACATAAAATAACTATTTTCTTTTGAAATGTTGATTTCAGACCTACACTCTAATCGTTCAATTTTGAAAATATATCTCATGGCTTGATGATCTCTTTAACTATTTTTTTTTTGTCTTTTTAAAGATGGTGAAGGCTTTGAAAATAAGTCATTGGCCTCTTTTGGGGCTGACAACCCCTCTACAGGACATAGTCTGTGAGGGTTGTGGCTCCTTTCGTAGAGATCCTTCTGACTAAACATGCTATATAGAATCAAAATAAGTCTTATTTAAACTATCATTCATGCTAGTTTTTCTTTTAACTCTCCTTTGTCTTAATGAAGATTTGGCCATGCTTCAATATCATATCTACACTTGCGTAAGAAATAAAGACATGGGTTGCTGAGACAATCATTGCAGTTAAATTATGATAACCAAGGAAATCCTTTATATACATTTTATTCTAGAGGCAAGAAACAAACAGATTAAATTATACTATAGAGTAATATATATTCTAAAGTTTTCTTTTGAAAGAGAGGAGGCTATTGTGTCATTTTAATTTTGATAACAAGAAATATATGTATTAATTTTTATGCGGGACATTATATCACTTTTTCCATCATAAGAAAATTTCATAACTTCTTCCTTTTCTTATCTACCGAATAGAATGATATAAATATATTTCATTTTTACAGAACATTCATAACAAAACATATTATTTGAAGCATTAAACACTCTTTTCTTTTTATTTCATAATAAAAGAACACATGCTACAAAACATTTATATTTTATCTTTTATTTCTGATAACAAATACAAATATATATAAGTTTTGCAATAGAATAGCTTAATCCTCCTTCAAGCATAAATGCACATTTTATTACACAAACAGAGAGACAACTAGATTCCATTTTACCATAACATAATATACATATTTTTAATTCTTCAAGGAATATCCAAATTTGTAGTTACCCTTTTTAATTTATTGGATTTCACACAACAAAAACTACATATATGATGCTCTACACATAATGTTGCACCTCTTTTTTTTATAAGGACAAAATATTTGTTTGCTATTTGATGGAAAGTAACTCAGCACAGTTGACATATGCATTGAAGAAACAAAAAGTTAAAATGGGTGTTTTCCTCTTGGTTTCTCTTTTACAAAATCCTTACGTAGTTTTCTAACACAACAATTTACCATTTGATTGACAGTTGAAAACAGAGGCAAGTAAAAATACACACTCATTTATCCTTTCATAGAACATAAAACAAAATAAAGATTTAATTTTTTTGGGTAATAACATAAACATGATCCCATATCTTGTAGGTTCTTTTGTAAACTTTGTCACATAGTTTCATACAGAATGAACAAATAGTCCTTTCACTTACAACATATAGTTACAACATTTCTAACTTATTTGCAAAAAAATTCATAAGGGTCCATCCAATCCCACAAAAAAGAGATTCCACTTGGAATTTCAACAACGTTATCATTCCACCAAGAAGCATAGGTTCTCTAAATTTTGCAACTCCTCAACCTACAACTATATACAAGGCATAAAAATTCTTCTATGGGCTAATGGGGAGATCACCTCCCAACCTTTGGTTGGAAAACCAACCGCCCTCGAGCTAGGAGGCAACATGGGAAACGGGCACAATCATGAAAACCAAATAATATTTAACACACAAAATACACATAAAAATTTCACACCTCCCGAGGAAAATTTCACATAAAGAAAGAGTTCATTATGAACCCACAACGGGGAATGGAGGGTGGAATACACACTCCATTTTGGGGACTCAAGAAATAAACACCATAACCAACCATCACAAAGTTTCAACCTTTCATAAGCAACCCTTCCTTCACATTTTATTATCCACCCAAGCCACCCCTCATATTTCACAAAACATATGGGTACTCTTACCCTTCTTTTAACCTCTCCTTTCTAAGGAGGAATAACATGTCCCCATGGAGGTTCCTAGTCCAACCATCCCCAATTTGGGATGCTTTTCCCAAATTTGGGTGATCCTATCATATTACAACCCTTTTTCCCCAACAATATATACAAAAACAAAATTTAAAGGAAGTATTTCAAAACACACAAATACATGTACATAGCTTACAAATTTAAAAATACAAGAAGAAAAATGGGTGTGGTGATCCTACCTTCAACCCAAGATTTGGAAGGAAGTGATGAAGGTGAGCACAACTTCTCCTCCTCCAAGCTTGCTCTCTAATCTCTCAAGCCAAATCCAAGAGTTCCCAAACAAAATTACAACTCCAAAACAAAGAATGCAAAAGAGAATCCCCAAAAACCCTTGTTCTTGGTTTGCCTTATAAGAATTCAAGTTTGAATTCCTTTGAATGGATAAGCGACACTTGTCACTCATCCATTCTCTCCCAAGCACATTCACCCATGTGTGCTCTTACATGTGTGAGAGCTTGGGAGACTTCCAAGACAACATAGAGAAGTGGGAATGGAAAGGGACTAGTCTCCATCCTACTTCTCAAAACCTTATTTTCGTCAAACATTTTTAAGGCCTCAAAAAGAGTGCCCAATCATGGATTTGACTTATAATTTTGAGCTAAAAAGGTATCTAACTCATAGGTACTTGACCTAGGGACCTTAAACCCATAAAAATACTTTAAAAAACATAATTTTTCAACCCCCCAAAAGTGCCCTAAAGTTAAAATCCGAGTTTGTCCACTTGGGTGGACAACTCACCTTCTAGATGGGTTTATATAGCAATACAAATCACTTACAAACATTCACAAACAACATTACGAATAAAATACCTTACATAATGAAACTATAGTCCCTTCATATGGACTATAGTTCAGTTTCACTAGTTAATTACTCAGGGTTCCCAAAATTACCTCCAATTTTCATTGGCCATGGAAAGTGTACCTGCACACTCAATGCACACATTAATCCATCCAATAATTCAAATTTCAAAACAATTGAATCAGCATTTCATATACATAATTTTTCATTCAAATAAATCATATATCAAAACAATTGAATCACCATTTCATATACTCAAATTTCAGAATTTCACATAGCATATATATACCTCATCTCATAACTAAAAAAAATCACTAATCACATATTATCTCCAATTCATTTACCTTAATTTCAGATTGCAATGTGGTTCATTCATATCACATATTTCATTTGTTCATCATTTTGAAACCAAATTGAACGACCACAGTAACTAGCATAAAATTTGATCAACCATCACAATAAACTAACTAGGCATGTAGCCTACCCATAGTCAAATTATCATAAGAATTCAAATGTTTAAACTTCATAATCAAACCATCATAAAAACTCAATTGTATAAAATAGCATGTCCTAAATGGTATCACCAAATATAGTCAATAATACTAAAACTCAAAATAGTCTAAGCAATAAATATATTATAGAGGTGGACCTCACATCTACCTACTACTTATGAAGCATGTACAAAGTTGAAAGACATTTATGAAGGGAATGATAGAGAAAAATTGTCAAGGAAACTAACTGCTAAGCGGAAATTTGAGAACTTGAGAATGGAAGAGGGAGAATAAATTGCAAGCTATTATCAAAGAGTTGAACTTATAGAAACATAAATCAAGAATCAAGGTAGTACCATGTTAGATGAAGATATAATTGAAAATATATTGATGACCTTACCAGACAATTATAATGACAAAGTATCCACACTTGAAGAATAGTATGTCTGATGACATTTACTAAGGAACATCTATTTGGCATCCTGACTACATTTTGAGTTGAGAAAATTTGCAAGATATAAGGAGAAGATTGAAACAACCTTTAAAGCATTGAAGATAGAAGATGACTTGGATGATGAAGATTCAAAATACTTGGAAGCAAATTTCACATGGAGATTGAAGAAAGGTACTAGTAAATACAAAGGTAAGTTACCCTTTAAGTTTTTCAGTTGTGGAAATATTGGTCATTATGCCTTAAGATTTCATAGTAGAGCTACACAAAAGAAGAATAAGGATGGTAATAACAATTACAAGGATAAAAAGGATAAGAAGTTCAAGAAATTATACTATGTCAAAGAAGATGTAGGAATTTTTGATGATGAATCTGACTTTGAGAAAGATAAAGATGAATTTTGTTTTCTAGCCCTGGAAAGTAAATTTGTATCAACTAATCATAGGAAATATGCAAAGGAAACTGATCCAGAAATCCAGAAGGATGAAATAGAAGATACTTTGGTAACTACTTTTCATGCTAGATAGGATGAAGAATTTTGGGTAATTGACAACAAATTTTCAAATCATATGACTAGACATAAGATTAATTTTATTAAACTTGAGAAGTATGATGAAGGTATAGTCATGTTTGGAGATGACTTTGGTCCTAAGATTGTTGGTAAAGGAACAATTAGTTTTGATGGAAAACATAATACTGATAATGTTTACTATGTAAAAGGTTTAAGGCATAATATTTTAAGTGTTGGAAAAATATGCAACAAAGGTTTTAAGATTGTGTTTTAGGATAATATGTGTGAGATCAAAAAAGAATTCAAAACTATGGTAGCAACTGGAATAACTCATGGAAACATCTATCAACTTAAAGGTGGAAATGTTCAGTGTTTTGTTTCTCATATTAATGAGAGTTGGCTCTGGCACCGGAGGATGGGACATGTGAATTTTGATAATTTGATCTAGATTAGTTCTAGGTAAGTTGTTAGAGATCTTCCTAGAATCATAAAGCCTTCAAATTCAATCTATAGAATTTTTTAGATGGGAAAACAAACAAGGAGCAATTTTAAAGGAAAGGATCAATAATCTACCGAAATGCTAGAATTAATCCATACATACCTTTGTGGTCCTACAAGAACAAGAATCCTAAATGGTGACAGGTACTTCATGCTCTTAATTGATGATTACTCTAGGATGACATGGGTTATATTCCTTAGAGAAAAAGATTAGACTCTTGATAGATTCAAAGTATTTAAGGCAAGAGTAGAAAATGAGGAAAATCTAAAAATTCAAATGCTTAAGATCTGATAGAGGAGGATAATTTACATCTCGCAAGGTCAATGCATTATGTGAAGAGAATGGCATAAAAAGAAATTATTATACTCCTATAACCCCTCAACAGAATGGAGTAGTGGAAAGAAAGAACCAGACTATTCAAGAAGCTACCAAAACTATGATGAAAGAAGAAAATGTTCCTGATGTATATTGGAGAGAAGCAATCCACACTTTTGTTTACATTCTTAGTAGAGTTCAAATTAGAGGTAACAACACTAAGACCCCTTATGATTGGTGGACTAGTAAGAATCCTACTGTTAAATACTTCAAGGTATCTAGAAGTAGATGTTACATTAAAGGGGATGATGAAAATCTTGGAAATTTTGATGCTAGATGTGATGAAGGAATTTTCCTTGGATATTCAAACAATAGCAAAGATTACACATATTTTAATAAGAGATAGAGGAAAATAATTAAAATTGTTAATGTAAAGGTTGATGAAGCTATGTATAGACCAGTGGAAATAACTGAAGTTGAACCCGATGATCCTATATGTGTGCAAATACAAGAAGAAGAAAAGGAGGAGAAAGAACAAAGTGATGAAATAGAAGAGACTTTGAAACCTGCACCTAAGACTCCTAAATACATTCAGTGAAACCATATAGAGGAACAAATAACTAGAGACAAAAGTGAAGGAGTGAAGACACGAAGCAAAGTGGTTTAGGTAAACTTGTGTTTAATTTCTAAGATAGAACCTAAGACTGTGAATGAAGCATGTGATGATGAAAGTTAGGTTAGAGAAATGAAAGAGGAATTACAAAAGATAGAGAAGAAATGAGACATGGGAACTAGTCCCTAGACCTACAAACAAGAATGTAATTGGTTCTAAATGGGTATTCAGAAATAGGTTGAATGAAGATGGTGAAGTGGTAAGAAATAAAGCAAGAATTGTATGTATTTAGGATATTCATAGGTTGAAGGAATGGATTTTAAAGAAAATTTTGCACCTATAGAAAAAATGGAGGCCATTCGGATGTTCTTGGAATTTTCAACATATAAAGACTTCAAAGTATATCAGATGGATGTCAAGTCTACATTTTTGAATGGAGAATTGGAAGAAGAAGTGTATATGGAGTAACCTGAAGGTTTTTAGCTATCTGACAAATTGGACATGGTTTGTAAATTAAAGAAGGAATTATATGGATCTAAACAAGCTCCCAGAGCTTGGTATGCAAGACTAGAAAAATACTTGACAAAGCAAGGATTCAACAAAGGATCCAAAAATAACAATATTTACTTCAAGGTTGAGAAAAAAAAGATATTGATAGCTGTGGTCGATGTTGATGACATCATCTTTGGTGGAAATGAAGGTATATGTAAGATGTTTGTTGAAGAGATGAAAAAAGAATTTGAAATGTCTATGATTGGTGAATTGAATTTCTTTCTTAGAATTCAAGTAAATCAAACTAAAAAAAGGATATTTATTTCACAATCCAAGTATGTTAAGGAATTTTTAAAGAAGATTTAAATGGATGACTCCAAACTGGTTTGTACCCCTATGGTAACTAGATGCAAGTTGAGCAAAAATGATGAATCTCCTAAAGTTGATCAGAGTATGTACAGGTCTATGAATGGAGGACTATTATATCTTACTGCTACTAGACCTAATATCATGCATGTAGTATGTTTAGTTGCAAGAATTAGAGCAGAACCTAAGGAAGCACATGTTACAATTGTGAAGAGGATATTCATATATCTTAAAGGAACTCCAAATTATGGGCTATGGTATCTGAAGGATAATAATTTCACTTTGAATGCCTACAGTGATGTAGAGTGGGCTAGTTGTGTAGATGAACGGAAGAGTACAAGTGGTGGCACATTATTTCTTGGAGGAAGATTAGTTTCATGGTTGAGAAAGAAATAAGATTCAGTTTATTTATCCACTGTAGAAGTAGAGTATATTGTAGCAACATCCTGCTGTACACAGGTACTTTGGATGAAACATACCCTGATGGACACAGGTGTGGTAAGTGATGAACCTATCTCTATATTTTGTGACAATACAAGTTCTATAAACATTTTAAAGAATCTAGTGATGAATTCTATAAAAAATCACATATCTATCAAGTATCACTTCTTGAGGGAGAAATTATTGAATAATGAAGTTAGACTTGAATATGTACCTACCAAGGAACAAGTTGCAAACATATTTACCAAAGCCCTTCTGAAGGAAAATTTTGAGTATCTTAGAGGGAATTTAGGGGTTAGTACCCCTCCTTCATTGAACTAAGTGGACATAGAGGTGCATCAATCCAGTGGATTCGCAAACCTCTTTTGTTCTAGACTAATGATGGAGGTCTAATCCTCAAGGGGAGTAGAGAAGTATAGTGTTGTAGTATGTGATGTGAGAGTAATCCTAAGGGGGAGTGAACAAAGCTTTATATGGTGAGAAATTCCTTTTCCATTGATATCAAACAAGGAGAGAGAATCATGTGAAAATTTTATGCTTGATAGGTTGTCGCTTTTGGAAATCATGTATGTTGTCTTTGATGGTTTTTCACATCATGTGTTGCCATCAATGACAAAGGGGGATATTGTTGCAAGTATGGATGTGTTTGATGGTGTTGTCATTGATTTCAACAAAGTTCATGTTGTGTACAGATGATATTTGTATAGTTGAGATATTGTACAAGTGCTTAGAGTACATGGAGCTATATTTATGAAGTTGTAGTTGCGTTTTTGCCAAGTGCTTTTGAGAAAAAATGAGAAATAATGAAAGCAATATTGAAGTGTGTTCTAAGTGCAATCTGGTATTGTGCTCCGTATTTTCTTTGTATTGATCCTATGCCTATTCAGATATGTAAGTGTGTTTATAAGCTTCAATAGATTGTATATACTAAGTTTTAGCTTCAAAGTTGATGGAGAGTAGAAGGTGTGTGAACTGGTTTGGAAGAACTTTTTGTTTGTGGACTGGGAGAATTATTTTGGCTCCATAATATTTTGTTATCTAGTTTCAGATCTTGTGGATTTGGGAGATGACTCTTTTTGATGGTTCCTATGTTCTAACAAACTTTCTTGTGATTTGGTGCTCTGAACGACCTAATCCAGAGCTTCTGTGTTTTGCTGATCGGTTTGGTTGGACTGATGAAGTGCTCTTTGTACATAAAGTTTTTTGTAATGAATGTGGATGTACTTGAGGTGTTATTAATCCACATTTGATTATCTTGTTGAAGATGCATGTACTTCAAATATCATTGGTGTTTTCATTAGGTTTGGCTGACCTAGTGTTTACATGCTACATTTGGATTTTGCATCGATCTAAGAAAGTGTGTGTGTGATCCAAGATGTTGTTTGGGTCCTAGATTAAATATGTATTTGGTCCTCTCTTATTATTATCCACTACGAGAATGTTGAGTAGCCGACCTAGTTTGAATTTGTAAATGAAATTGTATAGACGAACTTGGAGAATGTTCCTGAGGTTGAAGATGGAATAAAATAAAATCAAGCTGTAGCGAATTTGATATCCATCCATCCATGAATAAAATAAGTGAGTGAATATTGTGAACACGTGCGAAAAGAAAAGAGTGGAAGGGCGAATTGATGCAACAATACTTTAAGGTGTTAAATTCCTGAAAGTAGTGAGTTGATGGTGTAAGTGTGAAATAAGTATGAATGTAAATACACTTCTTAATGAAACATTATATCAAATATTTTATAATTAAACTAATTTAAAACAAAAAACTTGAAAGCATCTCATTGTCTCTTATCTCCAAAGATTTATCAAGTCAAGAAGCTCTCAGATTTAATAAGACACTATGACTATTAAAATGACAATTTAAATAACAGAATGATGTTGATACAATGATCTAATCCTGTATGATAATATCTAAATGATAAAAGGAAGCTAATTTAATCTATGCTTGACATGAAAACTGATGGATGAAAGCTACAGTATGCAGCCATGATTATGAATCAAAAATGCTATGATGTTATGATTGCTTGACGATTGCTTGATGATTGCTTGATGTTATTGTTGCAGAGTAAGTTTGCATAAAGTTGGGATCCTTTCTTTGTTGTACAGGGTTGTATTTATAGATTTCCTGGTAGCACATTTGCACAAGGGCATAAAACAGAGGCCTAGATTCAATCTGGAGGATTGAATGGTGAGAGATGAAGAAGCTGGAGAATATTTTGGGACTGGTTCCTACCCATGAATACACCAGGCAAGATGATAGGAAGAATTGATGGAAGAGGATTGAGAGATTGATTCAAATTTGTCTCCATAGTTTCCCGTGAAGATTAAATCAATTAATTTAGCCATAAATTTGACATAAATTAGACATATGATATCTAATTTAGTTTTGAGTAATTAGAGGAATTTGATTTATGCCTTTATTTAAATTAGCAAAAGGAAAATAAATAATTTAATAAAACAAACTATAAGAGTTGTTTATTAAATTAGAATGGAAGGAAATGATAATTAAACAATAAAGTGTTTAACCTTTGTTTAATTTATTTAAATGACATGATAGAATAAAATAGGGGAAATTGATAATTAAATAAAACAAAGTATTTTTTTTATTTATTTAAGTAAGATGAAATAATAGAAGAATTTAGAAGAATTTAAATGTGAATTTAAATGTGAACTATATAAATAAATATTTCTATTTATTTAATAGTAGAGGAATTTAGGATAATTAATCAAATAAGTCGTATTCAATTAATCAGATTCTCCAGACCAATTTTAGGTGTATACATATGGTATCTAAAATCTTTTGATCAGGTTGCGAATTTGTGGAACCCTAGTGGTGGATCTTCATTTATTTTTATTTTATTTTTGTAGGCAGTGAGCCTCCTCTCTGGATAGTGAGTCCTTCTCAAGGCAGTGAGCCCTTAATCTGGGTAGTGAGCCCTCTGGCAGTGAGCCTTTGTATTTGGTATTGTATTACTACTATATTGTGAGTTAATCCTCACCATGTTTTTTCCCTCATTTAGTTTTCCACGTAAATCTGGTGTCTCTGGTGTTTGTTTTTTGTTATCTGCATTTCATGTTTACACTTAAAATAATAGATTGAAGTTAAAGATAAATTATTAAGTTTAAAGTAAAGTTATTTGATACAAATGATTCACCCCCCCTCTTAGTTATCTTGTGCATTTCAATAGTGACGTGCAATCCGATATAGAATATTGTGATGTGCAATGTAGTGATGATTTCTTAGCACAAAGTCTAAGAGAGATTATTGAAAAACATGAGAGAAATGGAACCATAAGTCTGTAGATGGTTTATTCAAGATTAAAGGATGTGTTTGGAGTGAAATATGTGGAGACTGATATTGATCTACCTACTCATGCCACACCTAATGTGGCCAAGGAGCATGGATTTTTGGTTAATGAAAGTCATGAAAAGAGGTCGCTTGCCTTTGGTGTGCCTTAGAGCGCACCTGTTGCATCTATTTTTTTTGATGAAACTAGTGGATTGGCTAGAAATATTGGTAGTGGTTTAATAGATGTGTCTCCTTTTTTCAAAATACAAATATTGAGTGAACATTTGTACAGATCTACAAAGAGGAATACAAAAGAAATAAAATTAGAAGGCAAGAAGCCATTCTTGATTAAGGTATCGAGAGATGGTGAGCCCATTGGGCCAAATGTTGCAACATGGGCATCCAAGTTGGATGTAAGATGTAGGGCTCATTTGAATATTCGCAAATAAAATTTTGTAGATAAATATCCATGAAGTGTGGAAAATATTATACAAAAAATGGAAAATGCTTTTAAGACTACTGGTGGACAAATCTCTAAAAAATATTACAAGAAAAAGATGAGACTTTTGATGAAAAAATTTAGATACAGTTGTAGAAAAACAATCATGGTGGGAAAAGAGAGGTTAGACTCCACTCTATCTCCCAAATAGTGGGAGGCATTAACAAAAAGTATGTATTTTGAAGAATATTTGACAAAGAGTAACAGAGGCAAGAGAGCAAGAGATTTTGTGATGACTGGATATACATTTGGTCAAGGAAAGTTGTAGACCAAAATGGACAAATTTGGAGTAAGTGTATGGATTTTTGGTTCAATCTATGTTGTGTTATTTATTTCAATGTTTTATTGAAATAACTATAAGTTGAAATTGACATTTTATTTTAGGTGGAAAACAATAATAGAGAAGTAGGTGCAAAAGATATTGTCAATTACATGGAATCACTAGATCATAGTAAATATAAGAGTAGGATGAAGTGGAAATCTAGTTCGTCAATAGAGATTTCATAGCCATCTATTAGACACACAATAAGAGACTCTCTAGATCATGTCAACTCAATTGAAGGGTACCAACATGTAATGATTTGTATATACGGTTTCACTAAGAAAGTTTCATAGTTGGTTGCTTCCATTAAGCCTATTTCTACATGGAATGAGCATAATTCCACATATTTATATGAGGTAAGAGGCTCTATTGATCTCATTTCTTCTTATTTGGAAACTTTGTATAAAAATGCCTCTTAATATGCCAATTGAAATCTAATCGTAGGAGTATCCAACCCAATTTCTTTATTATTAGAGTGATCCAAAAAATTTCCTTTTGGAAAAATTTATAGCTTGCATTCTTTACTTGACTATTGAATTCTTTGTATGATTTTTGTGTGATGGTTAAACCGCATGCAGCACAATTTTATCAAAGCAACACAAAAATGAAAATGCATTGATATCAATAGAGTTGCCGATATTGATAGTGATCATGATGAACTAGACAAGAATGTGTAGCACAATAATAGTTTTATTGAAGCTAAGGTAATATAATAGTTGTCAATTATCTGTCCTAATGTTATGTCATTATTCATGCTTAAAATGTTCTTTTGGACAAAAAATTGTATCTTTTACATTATTTAAGTTGTAATTTAATCTGTCAGGCTATGCTTTTTTCATTCTTCTTTTGGACAAAAAGTTATAGCTTTTGCATTCTTTAAGATGTAAGTTAATCTATCCCAATGTTTTGTCATTCTTCATGCTTAAAATGTTATTTTAGATAAAAAATTATAGCTTTTGTATTCTTTACTTGACTTATATTAATTTTTGCATGATGACTAAACCACATTCAAAGAAATTATATGAAATAAAAATGAAAAGAAAAAGGCCACATCAATAGAGCTCTTTGCAAAGTTGGACAACTTCATGTCAATGTTCATAGGGATTATGTTGAACTCGATGAGAATGTGCATGATATTCATAGTAGTAGTGGTGTTGAAATCAAGGTGAGTGCTATGAAACCACATGCAAGTAAGTACTATTCAAGTAAGTAATGGTTGTTTTATTATTTAAATAAGGGCAAACATTACCTATGTGATAGAAATTGGTTAGAATAGTAGTGAACTGTAATTAGCTAGAATACATAGATTATGGAAATATGGGAGAACACATAACTTACATATGGACACCTTCTATATCTAACATCTATTTTGTATCAAATAGCAGGAATTTAATTTTTGTTTAATATGTCAGGTGCATGGTTTTAGGTTTCCTATTGTCATTTTTTAGTTTCTTATAAATATTTATTGAATGTTTTATATCTCAATATATTGTGTATTGTTTTTCTTTTGAAGAAATGTATTTATAAAATCCAACAAGGGGATAAATTTACGGTGTTGAATCTATTTTATGGTGCTTTTTTGGCCATTGGGCGGATTCACTCACTATCTATTGTACTTGGAGTTGAATTGAAAGGAACAAGAGATGCAAATGTAAATATTTTAAAGGGTACAAGTAACATATCCATTTCTTATGAAGAAAAAATAGATGGAGTTGTCCATCTAAAAGAGAAAGAAGGAACCTTCACATAGTGGCCACTAAAATATTTACAAAAAATGACATAGTTGATGTTTATCATGTACTAGTTGTTAGAAAACTTGGCTCACTTCTTTATGCAGTAGTTTGAATGTGTTATTCAAGGATCTTTATGATGGTGTATTTGTAAGAGTTGGAAACTCTTAGACTTTGACATTTTGATTATATATATATATATATATATATATATATATGAACATCTTATAGTTCATCAAAATTGTATTATATTTTTATTGCAAATTATCTTTTTTATCATGATGTTGAATCAATTTTTTAACTTCTAGCATGTTGTAGATTGTTTGTATATGTAATATTTTTATTTTCTTTTATATTTTAATTCAAGTTTAATAATATGTTTATTTCTACATTATACAATTTATGGTATTTAATAAATTATTCATATCATATAGTTTGGTACAGACTATCAAAGGTTGTTTTGTTGGTTAGGCTGATTTAGAATATTGTCTAGATATTTTGTAGCCAAAATAAACATAGGTAAAAATTCTTATGTTGATGTATAATTATTTTTCAATATAACTTACTATATTTGTGTTCCATATGTAGATCTATATGCAATGTAACATGATTTATGAAGAAACATCCTTTTTGTTGGATGTTTTGAAGCCTATTTTTCTAGAACATGCACATCTTAAAACTAAGGGAAGTTGTTAATATGATCATGAAGCAACTAGCTTTTAAATTTTCTTAGACCTAGTTTAAAACATGCTAATGTGCAAAGTGCGACAAGAGTGAAAATGAACTATTTATACATTATTGATTGTATAAATTATTTTTATTTTAGATTTATTGATTTTATTTTTTCTCCAAGTTCTTGAGATTATTTTGGTCAATTTCCCCAACATTGCTGATGCAATCTTGGCAAATAAAATTCTCAGTCACTATGATCATCCTCGTATTGCACAATTGTGCATGAAAGCTGGTTTATATATGTGTGTGCTTCATGCAGGTGATTCACTGGGATGTATTTAGGCTTTAACTTAGATCTGATGTTGAGTATGAAGCATTTTATATGTTAATTTTTGTATAAATATTTAAATTTTCTACATATTTCCTTATGTCAAATGGTTCCTTAGGAAATATTTTGTTCATCACTAATATTGTAAATTTTTGGTACAACACTATACAAAGTTTCTCGATATTAAACATGTCATTTTCAACACCCATGTTATCGAGCCACATATTTGTGAGGCATGATGTTCTCTTGAAATTGAATAAAAACTACATATTCCCTTACTAATTACAATATATCTTAGGCCCTTTGTTGAGTTCTATGGGACCCTTTCTAGAGAGTGGGCGTCAGAGTGCATGAAAGATCTCTTTCTTGTCAACCTGAGGGGAAATATCCAATTAATTGTCTAGGTAAAAATTGTGCACCTTTGTTTTATTTCAAATTAATAATGTTAGCTCTAGATGAAATTGGAAATTGCTCTCTTATTTTTTATGCTAACTTATTTCATGTCACACAGGTTTCCAAGGAATATTCTGAACAATTGGGTGTAGATTTAGTATTCAAGTTGTTTGAATAGATCAAGTCTTATGAAGGGCTATATTTCTTCTTGGGTGCATATTTGAGCTCTAGATGACTTGAATTTTGATTGTTAAGTTTGTATCATTTTGTCAATGATATTCATTGATCTATTTGAGGAGGTAATTTTGTAGTAGCTTGGGAACCTTGTACTTATATGGTAAACTATATTTTCAATGTCATTGAAAGTGAGGATCCTAAAATTCACTTCAAATACATTGAAGTGATAGCCAAAACTGGATAAATCAAGGAGGTTGAATGCGTAACTAGAGAGTCAAACTTCTATGGTGCTAAAAATACAAATAACTTTCTTATGGAAGCAAGAATTCTAGATGCTGTCCAAAAGGTAGGTCCTCATATTGAACACTTTTTTCCCTCCATGTTTTATGCCAGATAAAACTTTATATATCTTCAAGTCGTGGGTCACTCATTTCAAAGATCTTTAGTTTCTAAAAAGAGTTATATAAAAAAACCATATTTATCAGGTTACTAATAATGTCTGAAAGACTGCCATGTATACCAAAATATTTAATGCATGCCAAGTAAAATTTATTGTTGGTAACATGTCTTTTTAACAATGGAGAACTAATATAAACCTAAAGGACATTCTTATTTATTGGAAAAGGGCTAATGTAATAGACATTGGTTACAATATCAACCTTTATAATTTTTATTGTGTGGGTTCTACACATGCATTTAAAGGACTAAATTGTTTACTCTTTTTTTTTTTTTGACCAAGTAAATCCAAGCAATGCTCCTTTAGTTGTTGGTCAGTTGCTTGATGATGATTGTCCCAAGTACTTCATCAAAGATCTTATTATTTCTATGCGTTCTCTACTTCCTATTGAGCCAGTTGTTCAATAATGCGAGAAAAAGGTAATGTATAAAATCTCAAAAAAAAAAAAACAATTTCCACAAGGTCTATATTAAGCTAGCAATTCCTATTTTGTCTTTGTTTATTCCAACAATTGGCTTCAATTGTTGACACAATTTTTAGAGAATCTCGTGAGTGAAGGAAGTCAAGATGTACATGTATACAATGCATTGGGTAAAATCATTATAGGACCCCTAGGACCATTATATGCTCTCCCATGCTTTGGATGAGATATAGGACCCTTTGGATTCATTTTTCAAGTATTTATTTAATGTTTTGGAGCTATATAAGAAAAAAATAGAGCATTGTAACTTAGTTTTCTCAATCACAACATTGAGAAACACACTTTGTAACACATTTTTCAAAGAAAAGACACATATTTAAGTCTTGTATCTATGTAAGAAATCCTTTTCTCAATAAAACTTCAGTATTTTCCTTCTTAATAGATGTTTCATTATGTGTAAATGAATGATTTATTTTATGTGTTTTATGTTTAAACCTCAAAATAATTGTCTCATTTCCAACACTTTTAGGCAGAAATTAGTGCATAAATATCACAAAATATATGACTAAATCAATGACTAAAAATATACCACCAAATTGATCAATCAAAACAACCAATAAATGACTAAAAATGGTTTAATCCTAAATTTGGTCATGTTATAAATGACTGGAAATAAACTACTAATGGTCATGTGACCAAGATTAGTGAATAAATATGACTAAATTAATGACTAAATATACTACCAAATTAATCAATCAAAACAACCAAAAAAATGACTAAAAATGGTTTAGTCATAAATTTGTTTGCATTATAAATGACCAGAAATAAACTACTATTGGTCACATGACCAAGTTAAGTAATTTATGTGCAACTTTTAGTAGTCTATTTAGTCATTTTTATTTTTTTATACTAGTGGTGATGAATTTTTGGAGGTGAATTTTTGGTGATGAATTGCTGGTAGTGAATTTTATCAGAGCCACTTACAAGAGGTCCTACACTTTGAAGCCTCTTGTAAAGATCCACATGAATAACCTGTACACAAAGTGAATGGGGAAAAATGTTGGGGCTATTTTGGGGCTTGCCTTAGTCAAACCCCCATTTCAGTGTTCCCACCTCCACATACAACCAGATAGATAGAGAAAATAATAGACACAAAGTAAAGTAGACACAAGAGTGATAAAACAAATACCCACTATCGAGGAGAACCTGTATAATAAAATAGACACCAAAGTGATAAAAGAAAACCCCAAAATTGAGGAGAACCCATATCATGAAATATAGACACAATAAATACTATGCTAGAAAATAGACAAGAAACTAGAGAGTGTTACCGACAGTTTGTGGCTCCCTCTTGGCTTGATAGACGTGACATTGAGTGCTTGCAAGAGAGCTTTGGATGTTGGCGAGACTTCAATATAGTAGATCTTTGTTGTAGAGAAACAATGTAGAAGAGAAGCAAGAAGAGAGAAAGTTTGAGTGATTTCAAGTGAGAAGTGTTGAAAATGAGAGTGAAAAGGTGAGTTTTATGTATCTACATAGGTAGGAAGAGAAGTTACTCTCAAAATCCTTCCCTAATGACACATGTCATGGGTAAAGACTTCCAAGATTCCTTTTCTAACTTTGGAAAGTATGAGGATGCTAGCACACCACGTGTGTATGCCACCACATCATGCATGAGGCCAACTCATAATTTCATGAGAAATAAGGTGGTAAGAGTGTCGTCACTTTGTCATTGGTCCTTATGGAGTTAGATTCATAAAATTATGACTCATAAGGTTCTTGTCATAAATGTGGCTAGGTGCCATAAATGCAAGGGGAAAATACACAAATGTGAAATTTCCATGGAGTTCAATTTTATATTATAAGTGTTAAAAAAAATTCCTAGATTTATGAATTTCAAATATTTCTCTATCAAATTTTGGCACTTTTTTTCTCTTTGGTCTCTTTAAGAGACCTTTTCAAATAATTGTATCTAGGAAGTATCAATAGATTTAAAGGTGAGGCTTCCACTACCATTACCTATTCCAGCATTATGTTTTTACACCCTTAGTTTGGTCCTATTAGGTACATAAATAAAATTATGGGTATTGGCATGCTTACACTAAACACAAAAGAGAGATTTTGCAAGAATGCATTCATTTTTAACATGTTCAAACATGATATATTTGAGAAAAAATAATAAATTCTATTTCAGTTGAACCTAAAATTTACTTTTAACTATAAATAGAACATTCCTAGGTGTCATGGATTTCAAAAATTACTCTATCAAAGTTAGGCACCTTTTAGCTTTGAGCTCTCTTAACAATTTTTTTTGGATCAATATAGCCTAGAAGGATGATGATATTTTTGGGATAAAATGACTACGAGGTATCCATATCATTCACCTAATTACCAAAAAATTGTTTGCACCCCCACTTTGGTCCCAAAAGGTGCATAAATAAACTATGGCTCTTGTTATGCTTGCACTAAGAACAAGATAGGTATTTTATAAGAATATATTTCTTGTTGACATGATTAAAATTTTTATAGTTGAGGTAATCCAATATAGGTTATTATAGTCATACCTAAAATCCACTTGTAAGTAAAAATTAAAATTCTTAGGTGCAATAGATTCTAAGAATAAGTTCATCAAAGTTTATACAATAGAAGGACCAAGATATTTTGGTAGTGAATTGAGGCCTCATATATAATTCCATTACCCAAAACATATTTTAATACTCTTTATTTATTCCCATAAGGTGCATAAATTATGGTTCTTAGCATGCTTGTATTAAGCATAAAAGAGGAATTTTATAAGAATATATTCATTATCAACATAGTCAAATGTTCAAAGTTGAGAGAAATTGAGATATGCTATTATAGTAAAACTAAAATTCCACTCGTTGGTGTGAAAAAAAATTATTAGGTTCCACAAAATTTATGAATCATTCTACTAAAGTTTTGCACTATTTTTCTTAGGTCTCTTAAGAGACTTTGTTGGATTGCCATAAACCAAAGGGATCAAGAGACTTTGGAAAAGGAAAAATGCCTCCAAAAGTGTTCCCATACACACACTAGTGATTTATCACCACTTTCTGGTCCTAACATGAGGCATAAAAATAAAATTATGGCTCTTGACATGCTTGCATTGAGTGCAAAAGATGAATTTTATAAGAATGCATTTATTATCAACACACTCAAATAGTTTAGAGTTGAGGGAAATGAACATATATTATTGTATTTTTAATTAAGTCCATATTTAGGTGCAAATATAATACTCCTAGGTTCCAAAAATTTGGAGAACTATTCTATCAAAGTTTGGAACTGTTTTCTCTTCGGTGTCTTAGGAAAATTTGTCAAATATTTGTAGCTTGAAAACATCATAAGACTTTGAAAAATAAATGAGGCCTACACTAGGATTACCCCATCCATGTATAAACATGTTTGTACCCTTAATTTAGTAAAATGAGGTGAAGAAATAAAATTATGGCTTTTGACATGATTTCACTAACTAAAAAAGAATATTTTTTTGGAATTCATTTATTGTAGGTTGGTGCAGGGGCACCTATGTCCTGAAAAGTTGTCAATATTGTTAAGTGTTGGGTTTTTGTGTGGTTTAGTAAATTTTGTTTGTAATAACGTCTTTTAAGACCACGATTTATGTTTTTGGTTAGTTTGAGTCATGTGGGGTCGGTTTTATGAAAAATTATCACTTTTGTAAAAAGTTGCAAAAATTGCTCAAGCAACTTTACATTTTTGAGCTTTGAAGGAGGTTGAACCATTGGATTTCAAAATTTAGTATTAGAACCATTGTTTTAGTTTTTAAATGTTTAAATATTCCTTTTTTTGATCGAGGCAATCTTCTAGTGATGTTTTTGGAGATCAAACAATAAAACATACTCTATTTTCTATGTTTTCCATTGCTTTCCTGCTGCTACACAGGGTAGTATGGCTTGTAGATGTACTAATTTTCATTTAATTTGATGAGGGACTGATCTACTATCATTTTCTCTTGGTTTCATCTATTTTCATAAATATTGGAGTGAGTTAGAGTCATTTTGCTGCAAACATCCAGGAAACCCTAGTTAGTGAGGGTTTGATTAAAGAAAATTAGTTTTTGACCCATTCCACTAGTGGAAAAGCCTGATAATCAATGGAATGGATGTAGGTAGGGTTTTTTTAATGTTTTTAGTGTTTGTGGGAGTAGGGGATGGAGTTAGGGGCAAGTTTGATGAAGCCCTAGCCTAATATCACTATGTATTAGGCTTAGGTGTTAGATATAGACTTAGGGTTTTGAAAGAAAACTATTTGGAGATTATTTGAGTTGATGGAAATTGTATTGATAGACCTCATGTGACATGTTAAAATCTATGGAATGGATAATTTAAGTTTAGATATTGTAAACCCCAAAGTTGCCTTGTTGAATTAGCTTAATTAGGCCTAATTAGAGCATAGCAGTCCAAATTTGAGGGATTTATTTCAAAACAGCCCTATTTTAAAAATTGATATGTTTACAAGGGGAATAAAGGGTGTCTAGAATGATGTTCCAATTTTGGATGCTAGGTTTTCTTTGATATTTATGTGGGAAAACCCCTGTTTCAAGTACTACTAAGAGAATAGGAGATTTGTGAAATTAATCACCAAGTTCGGCTCTAGAATTGAGAAATTTGATTGTTTTAGTGTTTTTTGAAGTTATTCAAACCCTTATCTACATCAAATTGGTATTAGAGAATAGGTCTAGTCTAAGAAAAATATTTTGAGTGGAAGAAGGAGAAGATGCCTCCAAAGGGAACTGTCAGTATTGCTAGAGAAGTGAGTGAGTTAAAACAAAAAAATGCAAGGGAGTTATGATAGGTAAAGGAGTCTCATGAAGCTGCTCTAGCTAGGCTTGCTGCAATTGAGTCAAATAAAAGGAGAGGTGTGGTCACCAGAGACATGAGTGACCGAGAGGAAGAGGAAGAGGGTGAGAGCTTAAACCCTCAAGAAGGATTCCAAGAGGAAGAGTTGAGTCCTAATGAATTGAGAATGGAAAGTTTGTTGAAGGTTGTCAAATGATACATTCCTAAGGTGAAGATGGATTTACCCATGTATGGGGTAATATGGATAGTGAAGAGGTTCTAGATTGTATTGGAGCACTTGATAACTATTTTGAGTATGAAGAGGTAGTAGAAGACCAATAGGTGAAATTTTCCAAAACAAAATTGAAAGGCCCTTCCTTAACTTGGTGAAATTATGTGTAGGAGTAGCGGATGAAGAAGGGAAAGTCAAAAATTTCTTCTTGGGATAGAATGGTGGCTAAAATAAAGAGCCAATTTCTACCCGGTTATTATGCTATTCAAACATTTAGAAGGCTCCAAAACCTCAAACAAAAGGAGATGGATGTGATGGATTACACTAAGGAGTTTCATAAGTTAAGCATAAGGGCTAGTCATGTGGAGGATGAGCTGGAGAAAGTATCGAGGTACATAAATGGGTTGAGATTCAACCTACAAGATGAGTTAATTCTTACCATCCCTAGAATGGTGGAAGAATGCTTTCAAATGGAAAGTAGGGTAGAAGAAAGGTTGAAGAGAAGGAAGGAGAAACAAGGTAGGGGTAGAGGAAGAAGTTTTAGAGATAGAGGAACATTTGGAGGGAGAGGATAGTCCCAAAAGCCACAAGGAGAGACAAGTAGTCATCAAGAACAAAGCTCAGAATCAAGAGGCAGTTTTAGAGGAAGAAGACCAGACAATAGAGGCAGATTTGGAGGTCAAAGAAGAGGGTCACAAGGATTCATAGGAAGGTGCTATAAATGCAACAAGTTTGGCCATCAAGAATGGCAGTGTTTGGAAAAGCATTCTTCTACTTCACATGGTGGAGAAAGAAGAACTCAATTGGTGCAAGAAGAAGATAATGAGAGTGTAAACTCTCCATCATAGCATGTTGCTCCAGAAATTGGTGAATCTCTTATGCTAAGGAGAACATTGATTAAAGTCCCTATGGTGAAAGAACCTCCACAGAGGAAATATCTCTTTAGAACTACATGTAAATATCAAGGTAAGGTCTGTAAAGTTGTTGATTCGGGTAGCAAAGAAAATTTAGTTTCTCTTGAGATGGTAGAAAAATTGAAAATAAAAAGGATACCACATCCCACTCCTTACAAGTTCTCCTAGTTGAATAAGGGACAATAGGTCTTATTAAAGGAACAAAATTGGGTGAAATTTAACATAGGAGGATATAAGGACAAAATTTTGTGTGACATCATCCCAATGGATGTTTGTCATTTTCTTATAGGGAGGCCCTAGAAATATGATCGGAAGACTAAACATGATGGGAAAAAGAAAAATTATGTGATAGAAAAGGATGGGATCTCATTCACTCTCACCCCATTGCAAGATTAAGGCTTAGATACACAAGTAGGGTCTAGTGTAATGCTAGTAGGAGAAAAGGAATTTTTGGAAACAATGAAGGAAGAAGGAGAATAATTTTTTTCCATTGTGATCAAACCAAAGACTATGATGACACCAGTAACAAAGTTTGATGATGTGCTTAGAGAGGTCCAAGAATTGTTGAACAAGTATAAGGACGTTGTGGTAGATAAACTTCCTGATTATTTACCACCAAAAAGAGATGTGAGCCACCATATATATTTCATACGAAGGGAAAACCTACCTAACAAAGAAACATATAAAATGACCCCAAAATAGAATGAATATATTAGGAAGAAAATCCCAAGGGCCTCATAAGAGAGATTCTTAGCCCATGTGTTGTTCCCACTGTTTTGGCAACAAAGAAAGGGGGAGATTGGAGAATGTGCACCAAATCAAGGGACATTAACAAGATTATCATAAGTTATAGGTTCCCCATACCAAGAATGGAATAATTGATGGATTGTTTAGGAGGGGAATGCTATTTTTTGAAGATAGACCTAAAAAGTGGCTACTATCAAATCAAAATTAGAGAGGGGGATGAATGGAAAACTGAATTCAAGACAAATGAGGGATATATGAATGACTTGTCATGCCTTTTGAGCTCTCCAATGCAACAAGTACCTTTATGAGATTAATGAATGAAGTCCTCAAACCCTTCACTGGTAAGTTTGTGTTTGTCTATTTGGATGACATTATTATTTTTCAGAAAAACTAAAGAGGAACATTTGTAGCATCTAGATTTGGTTTTGAAAATATTGAATGAAGAAAAGTTGATGATAAACTTGAAGAAATGTGAATTTATGAAGGAATAATTGGTGTATCTTATCTTTTTAATCTCTAAGGGATCTTTGAAGATGGATCCTAGTAAGGTGGAATCTTAGTTGGCCTACTCCAACATCAGAAAGTGAGGTAAGAAATTTCCACGGCCTAGCCAATTTTTATAGAAATTTTACAAGAATTTCAGTCACATATATTCTCCCATCATTAATACAATAAAATGGGATAAAATAAAATAAAATTGTATGGTCTGATGAGGCAGAAAATAGTTTCCAACATCTAAAACAAAGGGTAGCACAACAACCTATCTTAGAATTGTTTGACTTTAAAAAAAATTTCACCATTGACTATGATGGTAGTGGGTATGCAATTGGGGTAGTATTGAGCCAAGAGGGCAGGCCTATTGCTTTCTTCAATGAGAAGCTCAATGAGGCAAAGAAAAATTATTCCTCTTATGATTTGGAGTTGTATGCTATAGTGAAATCATTGAAGAAATGGAGACACTATCTCCTTCCTAAAGAACTCATTTTTTTACTTAAAATTATGCTTTGTAGTACCTTAACAGCCAAGAAAAACTCAAGCACAGACATATGAAAGTGGGTGGAGTACCTACAAAGTTTCACCTTTACCATCAAGCCAAAAAGGGGCAGTCAAACAAGGTGGCAGATGCATTGAGCAGGAGGACATTCTTGGTCCAAGAAGTTCAATTATAGAGTGTTGGGATTGATACTTTAAAAGGAATGTATGAAGGGGATGATGATTTCAAAGAAATTTATGCTTCTTGTAATAGATTCAATGACACTTTTCATGTAGAGAATTCTATTTTTTTTATTCAAGAGGGTTTACTATTTAAAGGGGCTCAGTTATGCATTTCTAGATGTTCTATGAGGACTAATTTGATTAAGGAAAAGCATTGTGGTAGTCTAGGAGGTCACTTTGGTGTGGACAAGGCTTTGGAACAGGTAAGAAGACACTATTATTGGCAAATGATGCAAAGTAATGTCAAAAAATTTGTAGATAGGTGCATTGTTTGTTAAAAAGCCAAAGGTTGTAGTACTAATGCTAGTCTATATCAACCATTGCCAATCCCAAGTAGACCTTGGGAATTCATCAACATGGATTTTGTGATGGGGTTGCCTAGTGTATACACCTAAAAATGGTCACATTTTAATAAGTATGGTAATTAATTAAATACAAGTTATTTAATTAAATCTCTAATTCAATCTACATATGAATAAATTTAAATAATTTATTTATATTATTCATTTTCTATATTCTTCTATCTTAATTAAATAAGTTTAGTTACTTATTTAATTTAATCACTTTTCCATTTCTTCTTAATTAATTAAATAAGTTTTATAATTTATTTAATTTAATTATCACATTGCTTTATTTTGAATAAAGTAAATATTCTTCTTTTCCAAAATAAAATAAAATAAAAACACTTTTAAATCTTCTAAAAATCCATTAATTAAGTATTTTAATATTAAATAAGAATCTTCTTATCCACATTCCACACATAATTAAATATTTTAATATTTAATTAGAAGTTTCCAAAAACCACATGTCACATGAAATTAAACAATTTTATTATTTAATTGTTGAATTATCTTCAACCACCAAACTAACTCATAACTAAAGATGACAAATGACAAGCTGTCTTCATTTTTGAGTGAAAAGGTTTTGTGGGAAGGAAACATCTTCCTGCTTTCTCTATAGCTTCCATCTTTTTCTCTGGCTTCTCCATCTCTCACCGTTCATCTTACCAGACTGAATCTCAACCATTGATATTTGCCAACTAAGATTTTGCCTCCAAAAATTTATAAATAGGACTTCTTGGCTCTTTCAAAATACCTAACTATTTATATAATGCGAGAGTTGTAGTCAAGTATTCCAACAATAAAGCATCTTAGCATAGCATTCTAGTTTCATTATCTTATCATTATCATATCATTATCATATCCATTGGTTGCATATCAACTATTTCATTTCACAATCATTTAGCATAGGAACTTAGTTTCTAGCATTTTATATATTTACTCATTCTCTAGGTTGTCATTCAGCTAGGCTTTTTCTTACATAATCTGAGAGCAAGTAGCTTTAAATGAATCCTTGGAGATAGAGGACGATGAGATGGTTTTGCAAAATCTATTTGGTTTGAAGTGTTTTACTCTTTTAGATTCTTTGATATAATGTTTCATTGGTGTGTTATTGATTTTAATAGTTGACATTATTTCACACACATTTTTGGTGCCCATCATGGGGCCTTGCCCTATTTTTAAAATATTTTATTGTAGGTTTTCTGGTAGGTCACGACTGGAGATGTGAATTAGTGCATACGACACCCATTTTAATGCATATAACTATTCTTTTAGCTCATATACATTTTGTTTTAGCGTATATGATCAATTTTCTAATGCGTATAATTGTTCTTTTAGCGCAATTAACTTTTTTTTTTGGTGCATCTGATTAGTATTCCAGTGCATATAACTTATGTTCTAGTGCATATGATCAATTTTATAGCACATATGATTGTTGTTCTAGCACATTTGTAAGTTGTATAATTTTTGTTTGGATCTGACACGATTGTGGATAGTAGTTTTATTGTTGTATTTGGATTAAAATGAACCAATCCTAGGGTAGCCATTTGAATTAAAATAAACCAATCCTAGGGTTTTCATCATACATTTCTATCTCGGTTAAAATGAACATCATGTCTTTTGTGAAGAAATATATTCACCTAGAATAAGTAATCATCATTTGGGATTTAAATATAAATATTGTTTGTTGTGATTGTATGGTGATAGGCCTATGCTCTCCCCTTTACTGGGTGATCAAAATGCCAAAATCATCTTTTCATTTCATGGAATTTCTTGCTTTATTAAATCCTTTTTAGAAGGCCTTTCGTAGTGGGAAAAAGTGCTTAGCCTAGATGGGAATGACCTAAGTGGGAACAACTAAGGACAAGAATTCCAACCCACTATAATAAAAAATGAGTTGTCGATGAAAACCCACTCGATCGTAGTGTGTATATGATGGTCATCCCAAAATCCTTTGTTCTAAAGGTAGGGATACCTCTCGATGGAGTTATCATTTTTCGCACTAAACATAAACCCTTACTAAACACCTTAAGCATATTGCCAAACTTGTTAGATTCTGAACATCCTAATATTCATAGTGCAAGGGGTGGGAAGAATATGCCCCCAAGATGCTCACCATATAACTACCAAGGATCTCGGGCCATTTCATTCCACTTTGGTTAATACCTAGAAAAGATAAAAACACAAGTGCCTTCTAGGGGGTGACAAGGTTGTGTGAGTCGACGTAGTTATAATATGTGGGTTGTGGTGTTAACGATGACCTTTTGACCTAAAGAGTGAGTCTTATTGAAGTGTATTATTATTCAAATTCCAATGAAAATAAAAAAAGGATCATGCTCGATCCTTGAACATACACTCAATGGTTTAGATTCTAGGACTTAAAAACAACTGTTTTACAAATGCTTTCTATGTTTTCAAAACATTAATTTAGATAAGATCATCCAAAAAATACAATAATTTGAAACATCAAACTATGACATTTATACTGATCATTTTGTGTTAAGGGATTGGAAATCAACAACATTTTTCAAGAAATCCCTTACTAAAAGAATCAAGAAACCAAAGAAGCAACTTAGCTACAAGATTTTTTTTGAAAAGGAGACACTTCTTGTACCAAAGAAGGAAGGTCTTGACTATCAAACTTTCATCCATAGATATCATGACTTTGATAGAGGATATACTAATGATTTTGCTTTAGAGCCTTTATATTCACAAGCTTATTATCAACGAAGAGCTCTTTCACAAAGGCATAATCATAGTCAACTCATGCGTTATTCTTACAATATTCCAACCATCCAAATTAGTTGCTACAATAGAGAAAAACTTGGAAACATTAGGATTTTTGCAAAACCATCATTTTTCAAACTAAGATCATAACATCTTAAAGTGCATCAATTTCAAGTCAATTTCTGATTTTCAATTTAACTTCCATAATAGGATCTATCATCCTTCATCCAAGGAAATAAATCTGAAAAATTAGAAATTCCTTAGTCATATCAATAGGATCCATCATCCTATTTGGCTAAGGAATCAATTATCCAACAAATTGTACTCCCATTTTTTTTATCTAAGTTTAGTAAAAATTTTGATACAAGCATATGCCTGTTTCTACAAGGTCCTGAAAAAAAATGAATAAGACGAAAGAGAGAACCCAGTTTGTAACATTGGTGATAGGGAGGAATTTTTTTTTCATAGGATTCGTACACATGGAAATAGTTCAAATGATGAAATAACCGATGAAATGCTTAAAGAAGCTAAACAAGATCCACATTTTCACATAGCTATCGACAAGATCTTAGAGTGAAATAAAGAAAGATACTTTCTTTTATTGGAAAACCAAGGTGCCAAATTTCCCTTTGACTATGATACAGAGAATATCAAAGAAGATCCTAAAAAGAATGAAACTTACTTAAATGATCTTAGTGCTCTTACCCAACAAAATAAGAGCACTACAAGGGAAAATCAAGGAAATACAAGGGGGCACAACCAAGAAGTATTCTTTGGAGGATATTTGTCTATATCATTTTCATAGACATCTCAACATGATCCCATTTCCAAAACATTGTGAAATTCCAAAATTTGATAGATACAATTGGAAAAAAATCTTATCGACCACGTGAGGGAATTTAGAAATATGAGCCTTGAATTTGTACATGAGGACATATAATTGATGATATTATTCCCATGAAGTTTGGGTGGGAAATCCATGGAGTGGCTTTCTAAAATCACTACACCCATCAAGATATTTGAGGAGCGGATCAAAAAATTTATATCCCAATACTCCTACAAAATTCAAAATCAAATAGCTATGCTTGATCTATGCAAAGAAAAAAAAAATACTGGAGAACCCTTCATCACATTCCTACAAAGATGGAGAAGATTATTCGCATGATATTCCAGTCTAGTTCCTGAAAAGGAAAAGATGGATATCTTTATTAACAGTCTTGATCAAGAAATGAGTTATAGGCTTAACCTTCATTTTCCTCCACATTTTGAGAAGTTGATTGAGAATGCAATCACTATTGAAGGAGCCTTAGTCAAAAGAGGAGTGATAAAACTTGACAAAGATAATCCAAACTTGTCCAATCGTAACCACAACAATAGAGAATTGAGATTTTGGACTAGAAACAAGAATATTGTCAATGATGGTGTGGTAGATGCAAACAATGTGATATTAAAACCATCCATCTTCAATTTATTAAGTACCCCATGCAATAACACCAATCAAGGCAATAGAAACACCAATCAAGGAAATTTTACCAATTAGAAAAATAGCGATAATCCCAGTAACTTCAATAATAATCTCAGCAACACTCAAAAAGAAAATATGCCCAAGTCACATTTTTTCAAAACGACGAAGTTTCACTCCTTTGGGCCAATATCTTGAGTCAACTTTCAAAGAGCTTATGAATACAAATTCCATCACTTTACCATCTCAAAGATATTATGAGCCATGAGTCAAACCACCATCATGGAATGAGTCGTATTATTTTGACTACCATAGATGTAAGGGACATAGGACAAATAATTATCAAGGATTGAAAAATTTAGTCCAATATTTGATAGAAACCGACACAATAAAAGTCGAAGGACATCATGCCAATGAAGATCATCAAGCATTTAAGGACCCTCTTCCAAACTATCAGAAAGAAGAATCTTCAAATGACAAGGGAAAAAGTGTAAACCATGTCTATGATAACATAATCAACCACATTTACATGGATGACCAACAGGTTAATGTTATCAAGATCAAGGAAAAGCAGGAATATCAACAAGTCAATGTGACAAGGGGACAAGCTAAATTTGTCTTAAAGGGATATCATCCAAAACAATTATCTCTCCTCCAAGTCAGTGTAATTTAGTCGATCAATTACAGAAAACATCGGCCCAAATCTCTATCTTAGAGCTTCTCAAGATATCCCTAGCATGTAAAGACATTTTAGAGAAGACTCTCATCGACATAACTATATCCACCGATTTGGATATTAAAAAGTTTCAAGCCATGTTGGGACAGTTTTCCTCACCCACTTGCCTATCTTTTTATAAAAAAAGATGACGCGTCCATGTATCATCCACACAACTCCTCGCTTTATCTAGAAGTCATGATCCATAAAACTCAAATTAGGATTGTCTTAATAGATGGAGGAGTCAGATTGAATATTTGTACTTTAAAGATTGTTCAGTCCTTAGGATTTTTTGAAGATTCTATTGATCGAAGAAGGAAGATAACAATTAAATCATATGATGATGAAGAGCGAGCTTCCAAGGGTCTTATCATATTGCTTATCAAAGTGGGACCTGTTGTGAAAAATACTTTCTGCCAAGTTTTAGATTAAGACCTTTCTTAAAACATACTTTTGGGTCATCCTTAGATCCATGAGATGTAGGTAGTATCATCAACATACCATCAATGTCTCAAATTTCCCTATGACGAACAAGAGATAACTATACCAAAAAATCACAATAGCAGCCAAATTTGTTCTAATCTTAGAGAAACCCAATACACTTTTGTACCACATAATAGAGAGGCTCTTGTTGTTTCCACTTCAAATCATAATGACCAATCAAAAGAGTTCACAAAGAAATTTGGCACAAAATTTCCATTGAAGGACAAAGGGGTGGGAGAATACTCATTATGTCTCTCTAGCTTACCTATCTCTCCAAGATCATATGGCCAGCCCACAATATCCAAACAAAAAGTTGCAGCAGCCTCCACATCAGAAGTGCAATCTTCAGTACCCATCACATTGTTTGTCAAAAAACTTATCAAAGTTAATACTCAAGAAAATGAAGCCAAAGATGGAGACATTCTCAATTGGTAATATAAGGATGAAGATAAATCTGTTATACATATCAAATTGCCTACAAAATAATATGGTAAAGGCTATACTATAATGCAAAGGATGGGCTATAAAGGAACTAGTCCGATACGTAAAAGAAAGGAAGTAATTGCAGAGCCTATTCAACCTACAGTAACACATCTAAAGGATAAAACAGGACTTGGGTATAGTGAAGACACAAAAGAAGTAGCTTTAAAGAAAACCCATGAAGAAGCAACTTTAAAGAAATCCCATGAAGAAGTAGCTTTAACAATTCTTAGATTACAGGATAACTATGACACATATTCAAATGAATATGAATTGGATACAATTTATAAAGATTGTAAAGCCCCGTCATGGAACCCGGGGAATGACACATCACTAATGCTAAACAACCGAATAATTTAAAAAAAAACATTTAATAACTACATGTAATCATTAACCTAACATGAACGTTCTCGGGATTCCACAACTATGCTACTAAAGTAATTCTACCAATATAACACACCAAGAACTATATATCAAATCATGTGAATAGTCATAACAAGATTAAATTACAAGTTCAATTATAGTCAAATGAGATTGTGATAAATCTCGATACACCACAAGTCATAATAAAATGAAAGCTCATGCAACATCATAAGTGAGTACAATAAATAATATGAACAAGAATAGATGACAACCAAGTCGACGAGCTCGTCTAATGAATAATCTTCGTGAACAATGTGTATCCAGGATCCTACCAAGAACAAACTTGTCTTGAACAATATCACCTGCAGGGGACCCAATGGAAGAAATGGTATGTTCCTCCCAACCTTGTGGAACTCAAAAGCCACCCCTTGTGCTAGGAGATAGAAGCAAGTCCTCAAGTCAAAATAGACAACAACAAGAAACAAAAAAATCACATGATCGACATACATGACATCACAATGACATGAGAATTGACATACTCCCAGAGACAGCGATACAATAACAGGTGACTCTACACAAGAGATCAAATAAATGTACAAGGACAAGAGTGTCATTACATAAATATAATAGGTTACCCTAGAGAATCTTTCTAGGTTATCAGCCCTCAACCCGAGTTATCCTGGCAACCTCTTACTATTTTTTGCCCCTATACAAAATTATGTGGCATCAAAACACTTCTTGAAAAGAGAAAGCGTTTGATTAGCCATTCCAGGCCATCTCAACCTACTTTAACCTAAACAAGCATTAAAGTACAAGGCGAAGAAACATTATCTGAATGGTTAAATATTAACTACCCAAAACCCTAACAACTTATTTTAGTTATCACTTGGTTAACACACTTTCGAGAGGTTACCCATGCAAACACTTTCAAGTTCGGCCCCTAATAGAAGCCACTCCTCCTATGGTATAAGTTCTCAAATTGACAAAAACATAAAGCCAACATGCATGCAAGAGAGAAATTATTTCCTTATAGACCCATAATAGACAAAACCATACCATGAAATATATATATATATATATATATAAATCAATAAAATCACTAAACATGCATGGCCAAGTTAATACACAAACAAGCATAACTCCATTCCATGGAATTCAAAATGTTACAAAATAACATCATAAGAACACTTAATGTGCATGGCCCATGTTCTCACATTTGAAACATTACAAGAATATCCATACCACACTATCCATGATTACAAATCAAAACTACTAATTAAAGCCTCTAGAAGATGATAACCAAAACAACTATTTCAATATATAAACAAGAATAGACTCCAAAAAGAGATATCATTTGACCTATTCACAAGGTCTAGTTTATTTTCTTCTCATCAACAAATTTAAATTAGTGAAAATTATTATGAAAGAATTAAATGTATAACATACATTATTTCAACACCCTTCCAAAATATGTTAAAAGAAAATCTAAAAAGAATGATTACCCTTAACATTCTAATTTTAACATTGCACAAATACTTGACCTCCTCAATAACACTAATAGTTTTACCATTCTTACATTAATAACACTAAAATGGAAAGTACTATATATATTAAGAACCAAAATATTATACAAATTGACATAACCAAATGTCAATTTATTTACATTCTAATTGAACAACACAAATTAACCTCAAACTATACTTAAAATGACATTATACTCCTATAATTAAAATCACTATAAAATAGAAATTTTAAATACTTACAAATGTAAATACTGACAACTAGCTTTCATAACAATAAAATACTTAATTAAATTCCAACATATCATTATAACTCATAAACCATATAAATCCATACTCACGCTATTCGAGAAGTATCGACAAGATAAGACTTAACACTTAACTCATAAATGATAGACTGGCGTAACCAAAGGTTTAACCCAAACCTCAAAAAAATATAAAATAATAAAAATAGAACTAAGAGTTCCATCAGAACATTAGTAGTCTCAAAGTTGACCTGGTGACAAAGAGATTGGGAATAACTCAGACTGATTCACCATGTAGAAATAATGATATGATTGAACAAGAATTATACATGCACAATTCATGATGACACCGATTATGCATGTGAGCTACATGCAAGCATAAATGTTGCACAAAGACATCTCAAGCCCGAATTGACCTTCAAACAAACTAGTGAACCTAGCCAGTGAAGCATGATATACCAAGAGTTTTGATTGGTTCATTTAGGTATGGAGCCAACTAACAAACATAAAAAGATAGGTGAGCAAAGATGACAGTGATACAATAAAAAAATACAAGGGTAATTGAACATGACACACATGCAATAAGCGGACATCCAAACACTACACACTAGTAGCAGACAAAATCATAAAGAATTCAATGTAAATTCATATAAGATATAAGAAACACAAAACAATAGATCCCACGAGTAAACTCAGACGCATGCAAAACCTATCAACCAATAGGTACGAAATAAAGAGACCAACGAACATTGCTTCCAGCCTATGACTAATCCCATAGCTACCACCACAGGAGCCTAAGAAAAAAATTTCAAGGCTATAAAAGAAGGAAGTAAAATTACCAAAGCTCAATCTAGGAAATCAACAGCATGAAGGAAGAGCATGTAGAAGAAATAAATCACAACAACGTATATCAAAGAACACGCTAAAATCTCAGCCATAGGTTGCGTCCAAGCATCTTATTCAAGGTATGCAATAGGAACATAAAGCTATCAGGAAAAGACTTCCCCAACTCGCAAATGATACAGGAGATGGGTATTTTTTTAAAGAAAACAAATCCATCTCCAAACCCATGAATTGACCCAAGGAATTATGCTAGGCGATTCACATCCAGCGTGACATGATAATCTATGGATTCCATGGTATGTTCAAGGAGATTTATGGAAGCAGTTACTAAGTCCGAACCACAAACAACAGATACTGCAAGATGAGTGAAGACACATGCAATACAATAGCTATCATAATGCACTAAGTGGCTAACTAGACAAGAAAAAATGTGCACATGTCTAAAAATAAAGGTATGCATGTCTTGCATGCACTCAACAACCATAATCAAAATACACATCAAAAGGATAGAGGGTTCGAACATTACTCCACCCGAGTTAAAAAAAATCAATCAATAGTTACTATACCAATCCAGAGAAGATCTAAATATCATAGTATATACATATACTAAAATTTATGAGAATTTCAAAGAAGAAGAAAAACACAAGACTAAATTCCTATTAATCTTTCATTTCTCCATAATTTCTTTTATTCAATTAATACATTTGCTAAATTTACGCTTTATAACATGTGTAGGTTCAATCAAGAAATTTCAAAAAAAGAATCAAGAAAATAAGGGACAATTCCATAGTATCATATAAAGCTTTAGATCTAAGAATTTATAATACAAAATTTCAGAAAAGAACCCGGTTTACTCCTTTAAATTACAACAAACAATGAAAGCAACCGCACGATTCCAAGCAAAATACTTCATTCAGCTTGAGAAAAATCTCAGATATACAATTTTTCCAACTCTTTAACCAAAACTCCAGAAAATACAAACACAAGCTTTTTCCGTGAAAACAACAATTCCTCTTTTCGAAAATCAATTTTCATCCAAATTAATAGTTTTCCCTATGTTATATTGCTCATTTTAGATTACAATGCAATCTGCCACTTGTCTCATTGTTTGCATGCAATTAAAGCAACCAGTTCAAGTTTTCGAACATCATGATCAAAACAAGATATTTTGCAACTTTAAATCACAACTACAAGTTAAACTTTGCCAATTTTTGAAAACATCAAGATTGTGCATTCATATCAACTTCAACTAATTATTCTTCCACAAATAATATATTTTAATATTTCTCAATAAATTGATTCCTTAATATTTTAAAATAAACTTTAAAACTAAACACGACAAATAATCATTGATCATTTCAATACCTTCAATTTAAATCATTTAAATTAATCTAAGAAATTTAACAATATAAAACATGACAAACATAACAAGACATGAACAATGAATAACACAACAAAATGAACAACAACAAGACATATGGGTAACAAAATGATACTCGTTCTTTCTAGAATGATGGCTCATGAAGGAGGACTATGTTTGGTGTTTCTCCACAACAACTCAGATAGAATAAAAGTTATCCTATCTCTCTTGAAAGGTTGATCTCTATGAACAAAGAGATAACCCCAAGGTCTCATGGGTGCTAGGTCATGACAATGCAGTAGAACAAACTCAGTGATGAAAAGTGAAAATGCTAGTAATCGCAAGGGGTCTTATGCACAAATGCTGGAAGCTCTAAACTCATCATATTTTAAGATATGGTGATGCTTTAATTTCTAGTTCTAACCAAATAATAAAAGAAACAACAAAAGATGAGAGTTTCAAAAGTCCTAATGTTAACACTACTTCTAAGATTAACCATGCAAATGATGAAATACTTGGAATAGACCAATCCCTTAAACTAATTTCTATTTAACCTAGGCTATACCTGCAATCTCGTAAAAAATAGTGCAATCTTCTAAGGTGTTAAAGATTTTCAGATCGTAGGCATTCATTCAATAAGACTGGATGAACATCTCTAGTTGAACTAAGCACATAAATATGAGGTACAAGTTGACCTTGAACAACATTCCCACAATCAAGAAGCTACCCAAAGTATGAACTAGGGATTGCTACAACACTCCAAGCATTAGATCACAAGCATTACTAACTAAACCTAAGATATATTCAAACATTTCCAAGCGATTTAAAAGATAGAGCAAGAACCATGCAAGATTATTCAAGGCAAGAGAAGGAACTAGTCATAACACAATGTCTGCACTTTGTATTAAATCATCACATTTGCAACAATTCTAGTCTGTTACAACACTTGCTTGAAATGTAAAAATTAACTTCTAATCTTCTAACATGCTACTCTATTGCTAAATCTACTGCTTAAAACTCTTCTGAATTAGTTTACCAATCCAAACCAAACCTTTACAAATGAGACAGAGTGCCATACTTATAGAAACATGCCCACATGAACCAGAGCTAGGATAAAAAATAAGCTCCACCACCAACCAAATTGGCCCCGACAGCTAGCAATAACACACCATCCAATAATGAATGCAACAAGAGCCCCTTTAGATCGATCTAGGATCACACAAAGCCAAGGTACAACACCTCGAGCCACGCCCACCATTAATGATCCACCCACACGAGAAACATCGTGCACAAAAACCAACATGAATATGAGCCACCGATCAAACCCGAGATGGGCAAAAAAATGACTCAAATCAAACAAAACTAGGTTGAGGCCCACCATGTCACGTCTGCCCACAATTAATGGACACCAAACAAATCAACCTTGCGTGTAGGGATGGGTTTTGTCATAGTAGCCACAAAGTGCACTTGACTACACCCGTATATCTCACAAAATCTTCAAAGTACACCCAACAACCCCACCTCTATCCAACTTGTATTTAAATGGGCCACCATTAATGCTCAATACATCATCAAAATCCAAGTCAATCCATAGAGTTCCTAAGGAAATAAAATCATGCATAAACACAGGCGGAAGCATAACCAAAGATAGATGAAGGTGGAGCCATGAGTAGAGCAAGGACAAAGACACAAAACAAGCGGAGGCGGAGACAAAACCAAAATGAGAATGGAAGGAAAATAGGTGGAGGCAGAAATGAAACCAAAATGGGAAAGGAAGGGAAACAAGCAGAGGTGGAAATGAAACCAACCCCGACAAAGGCGGAGACGAGAAAGGAAGGGAAACAAGCAGAGGCATAAATGGAACCAACCCCGATGAAGGCGGAGACGGGAAAGGAAGGGAAATAGGTGGAGGTGGAAACAAAGCCAACCCCGGCAAAGGCGAAGACAAAATGGAAACGAGAACCGTACCATAAATTTTTTTAAATTTTAGAGTTAAGTTCCATCCCAGTCCCAGTTCCAGCAAAAGAAAGGAAGACTGAAGTAGACCCAAGGGAAAGAGGCCAACCTAAAGGTGAAACACAATGAGATAAAAAATACACGAAAGTGGGAAGCAGAGCCAGAACAGGAACGGGAAAAAAACCGTGAACTTTACCAAATTTTAGAGTTAAGTTCCATTGTGATTCTGCCTTTGATAAGCGAAGGAAAAAGCAAAACAAAGAAAACCTAAGGGAGGAAAACCAACCCAAAGGCCAAAGAAAAACAAAACAACAGGAAAAACAAGAATGCGAGAGGTGGAGCTAGAATGGGAACGAAAACTAAACCATGAACATTGTGAAAGTTCAAAGTTAAGCTCCATCCCGATCCCACCTTGGACAAATGATGGAAAAATTGAAGCGAAGAAAACCTAAGGGAGGAAAGTGACCCTTAGGACAAAACAAAAAAATAAAGAAGAAATCAAAAGAGCTGGAGTGGAGCTGGAACGAGAATGGGAACCAAACTGTGAACTTAGTGAAATTTCAAAGTTAAGTTCCATCTCGGTTTCGCCTCCGACAAACGAAGGAAAAATGCAAACAAAGGAAAAACTAAGGGAGAAAACCAACCCTTAGGACCCAAACAAAAAACCAAGGGGAAAAAATAGAAGGCAGAAGAAGACCACCCCAGAGAGGACATCCGCAAGACCCTAAAACCACCAAGAAATCAACACAAAGGCACCCACAACCAAGGCAAGCGCCAAAGACCAAAACCCAAATATTTTCAAAGAAAAGCACAAAAGAGTGGGAAAACCACATAAACGGGCCAAAAGGGAAGGTCAAGAGAGGGTCCCCACTTTTAGTGAGGTGTTGGGTCTCAAAAACACTTGTTTGAATGAACCATGAGAGGTTGCCACACTCTCACTACGTTATTGGTCAACTGACAAGGCCAACCAATATGGTTGAACCCTCTACTCTTAAGGCTTTGCTAAACCTAGGCGGGTGTACCTATATGAATAACACAGATTTTGAATTTAGGTTTCCTACTTGATCTAACTATCCACAAATGGAAATTTAACAGTGGAAAGATATGATCCTACTATGGTATAAATTGTATATGCAATATCAAATTATGAATTAATATGGTCAATTAAGAGAATTCAAATGAAATGAATAAAACTAATGTAATGTAAATAAGGGAGGTCAGTGCCTTATTGGGTAAAACGGAGTCAAATGAAAGCTTTTAATGAATGGTTTCTATCTAGCAGGCCCTCTAATTGTTTGGCATATAACTATGAGTTTATAAATGGTATAAACATGCAAGAGTGTAATTGATAAACCCTACTTGAGGTAGAATATCAAATCTAATTATCTGATTCTTCTTACTGACCCAAATGACATTCCTAGATTACTGTAATTGATTGAAAGGAATTTTAATTCTTCTTTAAAGAATCCAATAAACCAAATTACACAGAAACAACAAATGTGTACAGATAAATTGAATATATACTTGATACTCAATTCAAACAACCAAGAAACATCAGATTGGAGATAATCAAATAATTGCAAGAATCCAACAAACAATTGATACCAAAATGAAGCCACTAAATCAATAGCCTTTCATTATCTCCTTCAAAATTCATACATGCAAAATAGTCTCCTTGAATGTCATCATTTCTAAAAATGTAATGCTTACAACAGTATAGCCTATTCTAATTCTATCTTCTACTCCTCCATTCTTATAGTTTTTTACAAGTACTTATACAATACATTCCAAAGGTCGTGACCCTTTATTTTGTTGTTTAACCGCTTGGTATTTTGGTTATGGCCATTTACATTCTTCACAGTTAAATAAAATATTTAATTAATTGCCTTGTCAGAAAAATCAAATATCTTTACATAGTTCGGATTTTGACTTTAATCCAATAGCTTTTATATTTCCATCACCTCTATTTACTTCATTTCTGGTGGCTGTGTTTTATCTCTATTAGTCTACCACGGTCACTCTATTTGTACCCCGCGGTATGGCGGTATTTTGAATTTTCAACGGTCTTTGTCATCATCATCGATCACCGTGACGGTTATCTTCATGTCTATCGCGGTCTCCATTCCAACTAGCAGCAGTGTAGCAGTAACTGCCTTGTTGTCTTCCATATATTACCGCATTTACCATGGTCTTTGACTTTTTGACCCACGATATTGCAGTGCTTGACCATCGCTCACTGTCCATCCCCTCTTACCGCTTTGCCATGGTCTGTTCGTTGCTTTCTCATGGTATCACGGTATAGCCGCTAACTATCCTTGCCAACTGCTTTCGCCATCCACTGCAGTCACCGCGGTCTACAAGATGACTCCTTGTGGTATTGTGGTGGCTCCTACCCTTACCATTTACAGGTTGTCATTGACCGTTTCATTAACCACTACCTGTTTACTACAGCCACCACGGTTTGTGGTTTGACCGCGCGCGGTGGTGCAGTAGACATTTTTTTCCAACTCCTTAGCCGCTACCACTAATTGCTTGCCTTCGATGATCGTTTATCGCAGTCACCGCGGTCTTAGACTTGATTGTCAGTGGTACTATGGTGACAGTCTATAACCGCCACCACTATACCATTAGGCCCTTTGTGGGAGGCCATAGTAAAGTAGGAAAGACTTATATAGTAAAAATGAAGGGGGTGGTAAGGATTATAAGTTATTTTTTTCCCTTTTGAATGGCAGTAAAGCTAATTTTTTTCATAAAATATAAGAAAATAGATGGGGGCAAAGTGTAGAAGGCGGTTAATGACTTTTATGAGAAAGATAGTGAAAATGTAAGGCATGAGTAAATAAAATATCTTTAACGTTTTGATGGATTTTCATGGAAAATAATAGGAAAATCCTAGGGATTCTTGTGGAAAATTTCAGTTCTAATAGTGGCTCCATTTGGGGATGAATGATTGTGAGATCATTGCAAGGATCCAGATCTCTGGGTGCGTAGACCAAACATTCATGGATAAAGGAACGTGGAGATGAACATGATCCTAAACTACTGTACATGGAGAAAAGATCAAATAAGGGATTCCAGGATTGTCCATGTACTAGCGATTTCCTGTATCCTTTTCTTCCTATACTACTGTGCATGGAAAATTTATGAGAAGTCTTCTTCAATATTTTTCCATGCACTAGCAACCCTTGATCCTCTATGACTTTTAAGAGAAAAATTTCTTTAGAAATTGCCCATGAACAGGCAACTCTTGTTCTTCACCACTCATATTTTTCAAATAATATGAATCCTCTCCTTGCTTGCCAATAATAACAAAAGGTCCTAACCATAGTGCCTCAAATTTTCCATGTTTCCCTTTCTCCTGGCACCTAGCATTCCACATCAAGACCAAATCATCCCTTTTAAATTTTCTATTTTTTTCATTTTTGTCAATCAAATATTTCATTTGTGCTTGCAATTTCATGTTATGATTTTGAGCTATTTTCCTTATTTCATCAAGTTGTTCCATTCTCTCCTCCATTGGTTCAAGAACATCTATATCTTCTTGAAGGATAAATTTGTAAACTGGCAATAAATTTTGCAAAGGTATCCTAGCTTGTGTTCCATAGACTAATTCATATGGGGATTTCCCAATTGCCTTTTTGATAGTAATTCTATCTGCCCATACAACCAATCTTAACTTTGAATCCCAAGATTTTTTGTTTTTATCGAGCATCCTTTTGATGATTTTTAAAAGTTTCTTGTTGCTAGATTCTTCCTGGCCATTGGCTTGTGGATGATATGGGGCGGAATAAGAAACATTGATGCCATATGTCCTACAAAACTCTTTGAACTCATCAGACCTGAATCACATGCCATTATTTGTAATCACTCTCAATGGTGTACCAAATCTAGTAATGATGTTATCCATTAAAAATTTGATCACAACTTTACTTGTTGCTTGCTTGGTTGGGATTGCCTCCACCCATTTGGTGAAGTAATCAGTGGCCACTAGTATCCACCTATGTCCTCCACTCAATTTCTCTTCTATTTCCCCAATGAAATCAATCCCCCACTGGTGAAAAGGGGCTTCAATTTGCATAGGTTTGAGTGGTAGAGCTCCCTCATACTTCATTTTCCCTAAGAACTTTTGGCATGCTTCACACTTCCTTACATATGAAAATGAATCATTGAAAAATTTTGGCCAGTAATAACCTGCCCTGAGGATTTTATGTGCATTTTTCTTTGCTGAATAATGCCCTCCACAGACTCCTTCATGCATATCTTTTAGAACATGATCAACTTGTGACTCATCCAAACATAACAACATCATTCCATCTCTGTTTTTCAAGAATAGATCTCCTTCTATAAATACATATTTAGAAGCCTATAATTTTAAAGTCCTTTTTTGGTTATCACTGAGTCCTTCCAGGCATTTTGTGTTCCTAAGGTAATATATAATGTCTATGTACCAAGGTGCATGCTCAATACTTGCAATTTTATTTCCTTCTTCTTGTACATTGCAAATTTGATTTGCCTCAATGTTTGTTTCTGCCATTAATCTAGCCAATCCTTGCCCTCTTATCAATTTAGTAATCTGTATTTCCATATCAAATTCCTGAATTTTGTTAATCCACTTGCACCTTTTCCCTGTCACTTCTAATTGTGTCAAGATGTCTTTGACTACTGTGTGAGGAACATACGAAATTACTTTGGATCCAACAAGATATGGCCTAGAAGATTTTGTGGCCTGCACCTTTTCCCTGTCACTACTAATTGTGTCAAGATGTCTTTGACTACCGCGTGAGGAACATATGCAATTACTTTGGCTCCAACAAGATACGGCCTAAAATATTTTGTGGCCTTTACTAGTGCAAAGGCTTGTTTTTCCATTATGTCATACTTCATTTATGATCCCTGTAAAGATTTACTAAAGAAAGATACATGTTGCTCATGACCATCCTCATTTTTTTGTAACATGACAGCAGCTATTGTATGTAGGGAGGCAAATGAAAATATTTGAAATTTTTTTGTGAAATTAGGAGACTTGAGGACAGGGGCTTCCTGAATGGCTCTTTTAATAGATACAAAGGCTTCTAATGCTTCTAGGGTCCATTCAATCTTTTGTCCTTTCTTTAACATTTTTGATATGGGTTTGACAATCTCGGCAAAGTTGGACACAAACCTCCTAACAAAATTAATCTACCCAAAGAATGATTGGATGGATTTCACATTTTTAGGGATAGGAACCTTATCTATAGCCTCAACTCTCTCAGGATCTATCCTAACTCCCTCTTTTGATACAATGTGTCCTAAGAGCTTTCCCTCTGTAACAACAAAATGACATTTCTTAGGGTTCAAACTAATGCCATATTCTAAAGATTTAATAAATATTTTTTCAAGGTGCCCTATATGATCTTCATCCCTTTTTGAGTAAGCTGTGAGGTCATCTTGATACACCACCATTATAGCATTGATTAGGTCAGCAAATGCTAAGTCCATATCCCTTTGAAAGGTTGCTCCCACATTAGTGAGACCAAAAGGCATTCTCACATATACATATGGTCCCCATGGGGTTATGAAAGTTGTTTTGTACTGCTCACATTCCTTGACCTTAACCTGGTTATAACCAGAAAAATCATCCATCATAGACAGTAACTCATACCCAGTTACCTTATGCAGTATGGCTTCCATGTTAGACAGTGGGTAGTTATCTTTAAGAGATGCTACATTCAAATTTCTGAAATCTACACACAGTCTTATATCTCCATTTTTCTTTCTAACAGGAACAAGGTTTGACATCCATGTTGAGTGCCTCACAGGTTTGATGATACCTCCATCTCTAAGCTTGGTCAATTATTCCTACATTTTTGGTTCCAGAGTGGGGTTAATGGGCCTTTGTTTCTATCTAAATGGATTTGCATATGCTTTCAATGGAATTTCACACTGAAATAAATCCTCCCTATACGCCTTGAGGTCTTCATAAGACAATGTGAACACATGTTTATACTTTCTTAACAATGAAATCAACATTCTTCAGACAATAGGGCTTATCATTTTCCCAATATATACCTTCCTTGGTGATAGTTCGGTCCCCAAGTTTACTTCTTCAATATCTTCCCTTTTGAATGGTGTTTGTTTCATAAGGGATCGATCAATTCCATCGTATACTCTTTCCAATGCTACCAACCCCTTGGGAAGTTTATTAGTCTTAAGTTGCAAGACCTTCTTTCCAAATACTGTCTCTTCTCCATTTGTTTCTTCCACAAAGGAATTGAATCAATTTCCTAAGCCTCATACTGGTCTATACATTGAAGGAATTTCAAAAGGTCAATGTCTTGTTTTGAATTGCACTTGGGACACTCTTGCTAATGTGATATCATCCTATTTTAATGCTACATTTTCCAAGAAGTCTTCCATTATGTCTTTTGATCTATCCACCCAATCAATGGAAAAAACATGAAATAGTTCAATTGTATCCCATATTGCATTTCTGTATTGTTTCAATCTTTTATTTTTTTCTATATATTTTGATCTAATCTAAGATACAACCAGTTCCAAATCTCCAAAAATTGTTAAGATTTTGATCTTATGTTTAACAGCTAAATTCAATCTAGTCAACAAAGCTTCATATTCCACTACATTGTTTGTACATTCAAATGCTAATAGAATGAATATTTATAAGTTTAACCATCAGGAGATATAAAAACTATACCAGCTCCATTACCCTCTTGGCTACAGGCTCCATCAAAGTACATTTTCCATATTCCTTGTTGATTTTTCAGAAATATTTTGATCAATTGGATCTTTTCTTACCAATTCAGGTTGAGATAGTTCCACTCTAAAACTTCCCAAATCAACATCACAGAAACAATTCAGTGGCTCTTGAGGAGCATATTCAACAATTTGATTCATTCTAGGTTCTCTATACAATTTTACCTCTTCTCCATTCACTGGTATGGTGGCATATGACAAGTCAAACTGTACATTGCCTCCTACTGCAGTAGTCCACTATCTTGATAGAAGCATTCCAAACTAGGGAGGTGGGTCAATTACAGTTACTTCAATAATGTAAGTAGCTTGTGGGTAATTTTCCAACCTTACTTCCACATTCTTCATTATTCCCACAACTGGGATAGGCTTGCTATCCATGGTGTACCATTTACCTCCCTCCACATCTATCCACAAACCGAGCTGCTTCATCACCCCTACTGGCATGATATTCATAGAGGCACTTGAGTCTATCATGCAATTTCTTACTAGTTTGCCACTTATGAGTAAAATGGTGAAGAAGGGGTCAATCTGTGGTGTGTTCATAAGGCAGGCCTCTGGGATTTTCACCTCCTTCCTTTTATTATTTATTTCAGAGACATCTTCATTTTCAGTGCTTATATTTTGATTTCCATTGGAAATTAATTGTATAGTGCTTTCCCTATATTCCTTGATTTTCATCATTTCAATTAATGGAACAAACAATTTCAATTGAGATAAAGATTGTATAAAATCAAAGGATGTACCTTCAGTTTTGATTGTCTTTTTAGGTTAAGTATATTCTCCTTTGTTTCCTTCCTTTTCCCTTTTGGATGTTTGATCCGACTTTTTCTTTTCAATGGGAAATTTCTTACTTTCCTCCTTAGGGGATTCTTTTTGTTCTCTTTTGTTTGGTTGTTTATTGGTGTAGGAGCACACCTTGGCTAACCTCCATTTTTGTTATTTTGGCTTGTACTTGACTCTAGCCAAGTCAGGAAGTTTTTTTTCTTTCAGACCTTAGAAGGTCATTGCTTTTGTGGGCTAGGTGAGTTAGTCATTAGGACTAAGGTCACACATTTAGCCATGGTTAGTAGTTTATGTTTTCTTAATGTTAGTTGTCTCGGGGAGATTAGAGTCTTAAAGTTGTTCTAAACACTTAATGTGGTTGTAAATATGCCTTAAGGCTATTCAATGAGTTGGTTCCTCAGAATCTAGAGGGAATGGTGGTCCTAAGAAATAGGATCAAGGCATAGAGAAAGATGCCAAATGTGGTAAAGAAGTTAGCATGGGCATGCAACTCGGTTACCTTTGGATTCCCTTGAGAATAGGATGTGGGAGATCGGCCAACAAGTCCTAGAATCATGGGGATGGCATCTATTATGACCCAAGACTCGAATCTCATGTTGGTTATGAGTTATGTAATTTGTAATTAGTTTGGAAGTGGAATAAAGAGCTCTAAAACAGTGTTTTTCAAGAAGAACTCGAGTTTTTGTGATGACAGAGATGCTTAATGGATTTATAGACCGAGTTTAGTGTTTGTAATGTGTTCTATAGCATTGTCTTAGACTTTTTCTTTTGATAGGCAAGTTGTTTAGAGTAGATATTTGGTGTTAGTTAAATTGTTTTGGTCTTAAGTTCTTACTAGTCCAGTCCTGACCAGTCGGTGCTTTCATGGCTCCCCCATGAAATCTAGCCTTAGGAAACACCTAAGGATAGGTGGGAATGTTAGGGGAGTCATTAGTGTTCATAGTTGTAGGTTTAGGAAGCATGAAAGAGTGGAGAGCTCTTTTTATCACTAGTCTCTAGGCGAGCAGATAGAGCCCGGTTAAAGGTCTAGGAATGAGTCATTGAAGATTTCTTGCAAGGTAAGGAGGTACTGTACGGAACAGGTACAACTCCAAGTAGGGATTCACCTTAGCTCAACATTCTAGGTGGATTGAGGTCTTGTTAATCATTTGGTTTCTGGTTTGAGTAGGTTATAAACAAAAATATAGTTAGTCCTAGAAATTAGGCCTTTTAGTCCTATTTCCCTAAGTTGTAGGAAGCTAGTGTACGGAAGTTGTCAGGCCAGAAGCCCCACTGAAACTTTTAAAACTTCTAAAAGGGTATCTGAATCTACCTTTAGATTTGTAGGGTCTTTGGGAAAGTTTTACAAGAATTGGCAAAATAGGACTGGTAATGGATACAAGGAATAGGCCTATTTAAGGTCTCAAATGGTGAAATCTTGAACCCGGTAAGGATAGGGTTGAAGAACCTATTAAAATGGTTCAACTATACAAGGTTATGATTGCTATCAACATGATGGACACCCCTGCAATGAAGAATGAGGTTTTTGAGAAGATAGCACTTGGAGCTTTCTAAGTGAGGAAGAGGAATTGAACTTGTCAAATGGTGTTAGTTGTCCAAGGTGAAGCACAAGGATAGAAATTTTAGAACAAAGTTAGGATTGGACTTAGTTAATCATCTAAGCCAATCAAGACCTAGAGGAGACTAGGTTCCTAGAAGAGACAAGCTAGGTCTCTTAGTTGCTGTGCAAGCAAGCCAAGGAGCACTCACATCATTTATCATCAGTCCCTTTTGATGCCTCATCTGATGCTTTTTTATTTTTTATAAATATCCCTCTTGGGACACCCTCATCTTTATTCATCGTTCTGTTTCTCAAATGATATTTTCTTCTCGCTTCCTCCACTACTACAATTGTGAATCTTTTAATCTCTTCTTCACTTGGTCTTCTTACATTGCATCTATTTGTCTGACTTGATGTAACAGGGGGATCTTGCTCATTATCATTTTCTTCATGATTAGAGAAAACATGTTGCTCTACCATGTGAACATTTTTTTTTGGTGATCCACATTATATTCATATCCTTCCTCCTCTGAAGAGGCATATTCTTGCTCCAAAGAGTTAAGAGTGTGGGAAGTTAGGTAGACATTCTGGTCTTCACCACCATCATCTTCCTGTGTGTCTTCCTCTGGTATTGACTGAGTTGTTACACAATGTTCAGGGCAATGTGGTGCATAACAAACTGAACACTAGGGAATTTTATCTACCATGTATGTCCCTTTTGTTTTTAATGGATCTGGTGTTTCTTTATTTCTAGGCCTATCACTTACCAGCTTCCCATATTTCCAATTGGTATTATAAGGCTTGTCATGCAACCTTGGTCTTTCATTCCTACATGTGTTCTCTTGTCTGTTTGGGGGAATATATTGAGGAACCCTAGGGTTTTCCCTTTTAGAAAACATCCCTATAACTTTCCTAATATTTTCAATGGTTAAGGCTATCTTTTGGGCTCAACTAGATTTCTAGGACCTCTGTTTGTCAATTCATATCCTATCTTGGGGTCAAAGGCTTTCAAATAGATACTCACCACAGTAGGATCAACCAACTTGGATGCCTGAGGTATTTTATTATGTAATTTAACAAACCTTTGGTTAAAATCAAAGGATGACTCATTCTGATGTTTTTGGATTGTCACTAACTCATGCAAGGCAAAATCTGATGCACACTGATTTCCATATTGTTGAAGAAACTGGTCATAAAACACCTGAATGGAATAAATGGATGCAGTTGGTAAACTGTTAAACCAGTCTCTAGCATCCTCAATCAATGACATCATAAATAGTCTCATTTGTACATCCTCATACTGCATGTCTAAGTCCTGAATGACTGCTTTAAAATTTCTCAGATGTTCCTCAGCTGTAACTGCATTACTTCCTATGAATTTAGGGACTAAGTTCCTCCAATTTTTGTCTAGGGGGTAAGGATAGATTTGAAATCCAGCAAGATCAAATTGTCTAATCATAGTTGTGCATTATGGAGGGGGATTTTGGAAATGTTGATGTTGGTAGAGTGGGTTATTATTTACCAGATATTGTGGGCCTTGTGGGGGTACATGCTGCTGATGAGGAGGCAGTTGAATATTTCGATGTTGTGGTGGAGCATTTGTGTTTCTATATTGATTTCTAGGTTGATTTTGGTGGGATTGAGGGGAACTTGATGGCTTCACATTGTTGCTTTTATTGGGGGGTGTATATTTGGGTGACTTAGTTACTGATGTTTTGGTTTGAGCTTTGTGTAACTTCATCTTTCTCAATTCTTCCATTGCTTGAAGTTTTTGCTCATACTCTACCCTTAATCTTTCTACATGTTGCCTCATTTTCTCCCACTGTGTATCTTCTTCATCTCACACTGTAAGTTCACGATTTCCTTCAAATGTCTCATCATACTCAAGACCTTCCTCATAGAGTGTTGCCCCTTGTTCATCTTCATACTCTCTCCTTTTTCTAGCTTCAAACTCAGCCATGTGCTCGTTAGCTTTCCCAAGGTCTATTGGGTGGGAAGGATTTCTCCTCCCCTCAGGAGTGTGGAGCTCTTTAGATGGGCTTTCTTCATTTGCAAGTGAATCATATGAATTATGTGTTTCTAGCAAAAAAAATGATGCTTTGTTTTTTGTTGTTGTGTCCAAGTCATTAAACACTTTCTTGCCCTGATTGTTTTTGTAGTTTGACTTTCCTTTATTATTAGGACCATCCCCCTCTTTGTACAAAGATCTCCTTCCTTGCATTTTGTGAGAAACTGTGATGGTTTGAACCCTAGGTTTATTCCTTTCTGATTTGTATTTTATTACATCAGTCTCAATGTTTTTATTCATTCAGATTCGCCACCCACTTTTTGTAAAAGTGAGAAAAGTTTTTGTGGTTATCTTACCCAAGGGAGTCGATTATTTTTCAAATTTCAATTATGGTTTTTCTTTAGTGACTTTGTATGGAAAGGTTGTCTACTACGAGACCATTCTCTAGCTTTTTCCCCAGTAGACTCACCAATTTGTTGGGTCTCAAAAACGCTGGTTTGAATGAACCATGAGAGATTTCCACACTATCACTACATTATTGGTCAACTGACAAGGCCAACCAATGTGGTTGAACCCTCTACTCTTAAGGCTCTGCTAAACCTAGGCGGGTGCACCTATATGAGTAACATAGATTTTGAATTTATGTTTCCTTCTTGATCTAACTATCCACAAATGGCAATTTAACAGTGGAAAGATATGATCCTACTTTGGTATAAATTGTATATGCAAAATCAAAGTATGAATTAATATGTTCAATTAAGAGATGTCAAATGAAATGAATAAAACTAATGTAATGTAATTAAGGGAGACCAGTGCCTTATTGGGTAAAACGGAGTCAAATGAAATCTTTTAATTGATGGTTTCTATCTAGCAGGTCCTCTAATTGTTTGGCATATAACTATGAGTTTATAACTGGTATAAACATGCAAGAGTGTAATTGATAAACCCTATTTGAGGCAGAATATCAAATCTAATTATTTGATTCTTCTTATTGACCTAAATGACATTCCCATATTACTGTAATTGATTGAAACAAATTTTAATTATTCTTTAAAGAATCAAATAAACCAAATTACATAGAAACAACAAATGTGTACTGATAAATTGAATATATACTTGATACTTCAATTCAGACAACCAAGAAACATCAGATTGGAGACAATCAAATAATTGTAAGAATCCAACAAACAATTGATACCATAATGAAGCCACTAAATCAACAACCTTTCATTATCTCCTTCAAAATTCATACATGCAACATAGTCTCCTTGAATGTCATCATTTTTGAAAATATAATTCTTACAGTAGTATAACCTATTCTAATTATATCTTCTACTCCTCTATTCTTACAGTTTTTTACAAGTACTTATACAATATATTCCAAAGGTCGTGACCCTTTATTTTGTTGTGCAACCACTCAATATTCTGGTTATGGCCGTTTACATTCTTCACAATTAAATAAAATATTTAATTAATTGCCTTGTTAGCAAAATCAAATACCCTTACATAGTTTGGCTTTTGACTTTAATCCAATAGCTTTTATATTTCCATCACCTCTATTTACTTCATTTCTGATGGCTTTCTTTTATCTCTACCTCTCTATCATGGTCACTCTATTCGTACCACGTAGTATGGTGGTATTTTGACTTTTCAACGGTCTCTGTCATCATTGCCAGTCATCGTGACGATTATCTTCATGTCTACTGTGGTCTCCATTCCAACCAGCAACGGTGTAGTAGTAACTGCCTCGTTGTCTGCCATATATTACCACATTTACCATGGTCTTTGACTTTCCCACCCGTGGTATCATAGTGTTTGACTATCACTCACTGTCCATCCCCTCTTACCACTTTTCCATGATCTATTCATTGCTTGTTCGCAATATCACGGTGTAGCTGCTAACCGTCCTTGCCAACTACTTTTTCCATCCACCGTGGTCACCGCAGTCTACAAGATGACCCCCTACGGTACCGTGGTGGTTCCTACCATTACCATTTCCATGCCATCATTGACTGTTTCACTAACCACTGCCTGTTTACCATGGCCACTATGGTCTGTGGTTTGACCACGCGCGGTGGTGCGGTAGACATTTTCTGCCGACTCCTTAGCCGCTACCGTTGACTGCTTGCCTTCAATGATCGTTTACCGCAGTCACCACAGTCTTAGACTTGACCATCAATGGTACTGTGGTGACATTCTATAACCATCACCACTATACTATGAGCCCCTTTATGGGAGGCCATGGTAAAGTGGTAAATACTTATATAGTAAAAATGAAGGGGGCGGTAAGGATTATATGTTATTTTTGGTCCTTTTGAATGGCGGTAAAGCTAATTTTTTTCATGAATATAAGAAAATAGATGGGGGAAAAGTGTAGAAGGCAATTAGTGAATTTTACAGGAAAGATAGTGAAAATGTAAGGCATGAGTAAATAAAATATATTTAAGGTTTTGATGGATTGTCATGGAAAATAATAGGAAAATCCTAGGAATTCTTGTGGAAAATTTCAGTTCTAACATGGGACATGTGTGCAAAACTACTCAAAAAATGGTGACTTCATTGGGGAAATGCTCCAAAGAATTTCAATGAAAAAATGGCATCATGAACTTAGAACCAAAAACTTAGCCAAAGTTCAAAGTTAAGTGCCATTCCGATTTTCCCTCCGATAGAACAAAAGGATCAAGTAAAACAAGGAAAACCTAAGGGAGAAAACCAACACTTAGGACCCAAACAAAAACACCAAGGGGAAAAATAAAAGGCAAAAGAAGACCACCCCAGAGAGGACATCCATAAGATTCCAAAACCACCAGGAACTCAACACAAAGGCACCCACAACCAAGACAAGAACCAAAGACCAAAACCCCAAGATTTTCAAAGATAAGCAAAAAATAAGGGACAAGCCACAAAAATGGGCCAAAAGGTAGGCCAAGAGAGGGTCCCCACTTTTAGTGGGGCGTGTGTGCAAAACTTGCACAACAAATGGTGACTCTGCTAGGGAAATGCTCTAGAGCATTTTGATGAAAAATTAGCATCAAGTACGTAGAATCTCTGGTTTCACTCCAAGCATCAGGTTACAAATAGACAAGATTTCATAAATCACTAAAAATCCAACCTTTCATATAGTAGGGTCAAAGTGTGTGCATATTCATTCATTTCCCTTTCCTAAGTTGCAACAAGGACCAAACTTAGTCTGATAGGGCTACCTAAGGATTCTAACTCCAAAAGAAACCTAGATAGAGCCTTACTACCAGTCAAGCATCCATAGCCTTGGCGAGGTTATCATTGTGACCCTCCTTAACATAGCTCTACTGCTAGCCAGGTGTCCATAGCCCTGATAGAGATACTAGGATACCCTTGAAAAGGTGAATATTTCATTTGATTTTCAATATTTTCTTTTATTTTCTTTTGATATTCTCTTTTGAGATTTTCTTTAAAATCTTTACTTTTCACCTTACAGGAAATGAAGCCCACACTCAAGGATGAGAACCACAATGGTGTTAGAGAAGAATTTAAGATTTTTCACCCAGTCAGACCTCCTAAAACTCCATATGCAACCTTGGAATTATTAAGATTTGTGCGAAGATATAAGACCCAAATACATTCCATAATTTAACTTAGTCAAGTGACACTAACTCCCAGCCCATGCAAAATAAGATGAAGGAAATCTACTAGTTTGAATGACTCTGAAAAGATGATAAGAGTTTGTAAAAGATATCTCAGAGCAGCCATAGACAAACAATCAGGTGTATAGATGCAACAAGCCCAAAGGAAAGTAGGACAACTCCACAAATGAAGAGCAAAAGAGTAGCACCAACCAAAGTAAACCAAAGAAAACCAAAACAAGAGCAGCAAACAACTAAGGCACAAACCAAAAGAAACCCAAACCAAAAGTAGCAAGAAAAACAACAGAAAGGAAACCTAATCTATGTATGTACAAGGAAAGAGCTAAGAAAAACTCAAGACTAAAAATAGTGCTTCAAATACTACCCATTGATAGGCAGTGGGATATCTCCTCCAATGAGGGTTTTCAAATGGAAGGCATGATCTCCCAGAATCTTTGCAATCTGATAAGGGTGAAGCCAAAGTTTGTCAAATTTTCTATGCTCCCCCTTTTTGTCATGGGATTTATCCCAGTAGAGAACCAAGTCAGAGACTCTCAAGGCCTTCACCTTTGCTCTCCTATCAAACCATATTTTCACTATACGCTAATGTTTGGCAAAGTTTTCTAGGGCTTCATTTCTTCTTTCCTCAAGGTGTAACAATTCGGTTAAGCGGGCTTCACACTTATCCTCTTCATCATAATATTCATTGATGAATTGTAGGGTAGGGATCTTCAGCTGGATGGGAAAGAAAGGTTCCAAGCCATACAATAAGTGATAAGGAGAGGTTCCTAAGGATGTCTTCTATCTAGTGTGGTCTACCCAAAGAGAAAATCTAAGCTGGGCATGCCAATCCTTGGAGTTCTTTTCTAGTAGTTTTCAGATGATTGTCTATAGGTTTTTATTGGAAAAATCAGCTAAACCATTCCCCCATGGATAGTAATTAGATGCAAATTTTATGGAAATTCCATGATCATAAGCCCAGTTAGAAAACTTTAATGATGCAAATGCAAAACCATTGTCACAAACTACAACCAATGGACAACCAAATAGATTGATAATACCCAACATCATGAAATTGATTACTACTTCAAAAGTGCATTGTTTGCATGCAAGAGATTCAGTCCACCTAGTAAAATAATCAATCATGGTAAGAATATACCTATGGCCTGCTGATGAAGATGGGTTGATTGGACCTATGAGGTCCATTCCCCACTTTGCAAATGGTTTTACCTCTATGACAAGCCGAAGTGGAAGAGATGCACACCTCTTCCTGCTTGTTGTAGTTTGACACACATGGCAAGTTATCACGTGGTGATGTGTGTCCTTGAACAAGGTAGGCCAATAATAGCCTGCCCCGAGGATCTGATTTATTGTGGAAGGTGCTCAACCATGTCCTTTGCCATATTTATCATGAAATTCAGTCATTAGTCTCCTTTCTTCTTCCTTACCTAGGCATCTTAGGTAGACACCTTCATGATTTCTCTTGTATAAGACAACTCCCTTCATCATAAAACTGCCACTCTTCAAACGTAGAGCTCTCCTTTGTACTCAATTAAGGTGTTTGGGACACTGCTGGTTTAAAAGATAGTAGATAATGTTATCATACCTGTCCCCTGGAGAAACATCTGGAAGATTATAATGCTAGGTAACAAGGCCGAGGCCCATTTCTTCCATTGTCTTGGTCATTCCCTACCCCCTTACCAACTTCATGGGTTGAATTTCAATATCATATTCTTGTAACATAGTCACCCACTTGGCTCTGCGTTCACCCAACTCATTTTGCATCAACAATAGCTTGACTGCAGGATTAGGGACTATAGCAAAGACCTTGTTTGTCAGTATATAGTGCCTGAACTTCTTCACAGTTTGAATCAAGGCATAATCCTTCTTTTCAACATTAGGATACCTTAGTTTGACATCTTTCAAAGGTGCACTCATGAATTCTATGGGATGCTTATTCCTTTGATCAAACTTTTTTGTAGCCATCCTGCATAGGAGTGATCAAAAACAAATGAATAGATATAGAATGACATAGCATAATCAGGACTTACCAAAATAGGGGCCTCAACAATAACACTCTTAATTTCTACAAATATTTCCTTAGCCTCTATACTCCATTCAACCTTTGCTTCTTGTTTCAACATGGAATTTAAGGGCTTGAATATCTCTGCAAATCTAGTGATAATTTTTTTTACAAAGTTAATCTTGCCAAAGAATGACTTCATTTCTTTCTTTCTTTCTTGCAGGGGGTTGAATTTTTAGTATAGCCTCCACTCATTCAGGATCAATGGAAATACCTTGTTTTGAAATAACATGTCCTAACAGCTTTCCCTCAGTGACTTCAAAGATGCACTTCTTTGGATTAAGTGAAATACCAAATTCCCTGCACTTTTGGAATACTTTGCATAAATCTGTAACATGATCGCTACTCCTCTTGGAAAAGACTGTCAAATCATCCATGTAGATGATTATGCACTTGCCAATGATGTCCTTGAATTCAATATCCATAGCTCTTTGGAATCTAGCTCCAACATTGATTAATCCAAAGGGAATTCTCTGATAAGAAAAGGTTCCCCATTTTTAGTGAAGATAATTTTGTGCCTATCCTCATATTTGACCATGAACTGATTGTAATAGAGTACCCATCCAAAAATGACATCATTTGAGATCCATTGAAAAACTGAAGCACCTCATCTAATGAAGGGACTGGATAATTATCCTTTTTTGATGCTTTGCTCAAGTTCCTGAAATCAACACACAGTTTGATTTCTCCATTTTTCTTCCTAACTGGAACCAAGTTTGCAACCCATGTTGAGTGTCTTACTGGAAATATGATTTGTCTTGAGAGTAGCTTATGCACTTCCTTCTAAATAATGGGATCTAGTAGAGAATTAATTGGTCTATGTCTTTGCCTGAATGGCTTAACATTTGACTTGAGGGAGATACTATGTGTAATGATCGAAGTGTCATATGTACTCAAGTCATCATAACTCTAGGTTATCACATCCTAATATGTGTGCAAAGAATGAATAATTAATTTCCTCTCCTCTGTAGTGTATACCTTACCAATAAAGACATTCCTAACATCACTTTGGGTCCCCATGTTGTATGTTTTACACTGGCAATTAAGGGATTCCCTTTTCATTTTTTTCTCTTGATCTCTTATCCTATCGAGATCAAATATCCTTTCTAATTGCATCATGCCTCTTGGGATGGTATTAGTTTTCAGATTGAGGACCCCCTCTAAGTCTATTTCAGCCTCTTGAGGTTCAAACTCATCAATTACTTGAGAAGCAAACACATCACAACTAGTGATAAAATCAAGAATATGTTTATCATCTTCAAATACATGAAAAATAGTGACATTGTCAAGAACTAAGGGCACTGGACCAAGCTACATAGTGAAATTATTTAAGCTTGGAAGTGATAAGGGATGCAATGTACTTGTTGCTTGTGCCAGAGAATCAGCAGTCTGATTCTTACTTCGAGGTATCAGCTAAATGTTGAAGGCATCAAATCCTTCAATAAGATCCCATATTCTGTGTCTATAATTGGCCATCCTTCTGTCATGACATGAGTATTGTTTCCTTACTTACCTGACCACTAGATCGAAATCTCCAAACACTTGAAATTTTTTAACCTTCTTTCTTAATTCCATTAATAGCCCATGAACTAGAGCTTCATACTTAGCTACATTGTTAGTGCACTAGAATTGGAGCCTGTGAGCAACAAAGTAGGTTTTACCTTTAGGACTAATCAACTCTAGCCCTGCTCCAACACCTTGCTTCGATTTGGATCCGTCAAACCTTAATGTCCAGTAGTCATTAGCTCTTGCTTTTCTTGGGACACCTTTGTCCTTATTTCCACCTAAAGGTTCTTCAGGAGGTTTTGGATCCTTCCCTTCTAGACTATTTTGAATGATCTGTATGTTTAACTCAATGGTTGGGGTTGTGTTAATGTGCCTTTGTATATGTTCCACTATAGTTTGACACAAGAAACATTCCAATTCAGAATGAGGAGCATCATGAACTCTTCACCAATTAGGAAGAAACAATTCTTTGAGTTTCATATTTCTACCGAACTGAATCTGATCTTCTACACATTTCTGGATAATCTCCTAGAAGTTATCCAACAAACTAAATTATCTATCTGCCTGATCATCAAGTTCTTCCATTTGTTCAAATTTCACTTTGGAGTTGTTCGCTTCTGATGTGGGGTCACCAAAAGAGCTTTGCAACACCAATATTTCCTCTATGTCCGAAGTAGGGGAGGCTAGGACATAGTTCCCCATACTGACTTCTGATACCAATATCTCATTTGAATTATTCTGATACTCTGTAATGGCATACTTCATTCTTGGTTCTCTCCCAATTCTGATATGCTTTGGGACTCCTTTCCAGGGGAGCCACATGTGGGAATGATCCATGGATGTGTATCCATTTAGTGCCTTGGTGAAATATCTACCCAAGATCAAACTATAGGTGTAAGGAATGTTAGCTACCTGAATATTAAGTACTTGTTGCACTCTAGGATCTAAGGAAACTTGCATGGGAATCATGTTCAGTTCTCCTACTACATTCACCTCTATTTTGTCCAATTGGGTGACCTTCTTTTGAGAGGATGTAGGGGTAATACCAAGAGCTCTACAAACAACAAATGGCATAACATTTGTGGATGCCCCTAAATCTAATAGGAAATTGTGCAAATTTTTACCAAATATACGAATAGAGATAAAAAAAGGAGGGGTTTCCATTTTTCCTTGGAATAAATTCAACTATGAGTCAGCTTATGCAATCTAACCCTTCTATTTTTCTTTACCCCTATCCTCGGGTTGTGATTGACTAGGAACTTTGGGTATTTGTGAACTAGGAGGCCTTGTGATTGCCTCATTAGTTGCTACTCCTAGTGTTGCTATACTTGAACTAAAGGACCCTAGGACTACATTTCTGATTTCAAGAACTCTTAATAACTCAAAAGTAGAAAGACTCACCTTTACTTTTTTGAGTTCCTTAGTGACATATTCTCCTAGCTATTCCACATTCATGTTATTGTGGAGCTCCTTGGAATGACCGGTCTTCCTATCTTTTGCTGCATCAACATTGCTTCCTTTGGAAACATCTGGTTGTCTTTCTTTTGTGAGGTATTGTGTTGGCACCTGAGGGTAAGATGGATTTTTATTGGCATTTGGATCTGGTGGAGTAGTAAAATTGTGTGGAGGGGCAGATGTAGTAAATGGTCCTCTAGCTTGTAGATTCTTGTGGGGCTTGCTCCTTAGATCATACTTTCTAAAAAGTTGCTAAAACATCTACAATTCTTCAACATCAACCTCTCCTTCATCCAATGGGACATTTCCATTCTTAGTTTCTTCATCAAACAACTGAGATATTTCATATTCATTAAGCACTAGTTCAACCTCCCCATTCTCACTACTTGATTTCTCTTTTGGTTCATTCTCCTCATCCCTTGGGAAAGGAGCATGATTCAACACCAAAACTAGGGAATCATAGGGATTTGAGGGTACCAATTCATGGCTATTGGATTTGTTTTCAACTTCATATTGAAAGATGAAAGCAACAATTTGAAATTCAGGGCAGTCAAGCTCAGAGTGTTGACTGGTCCTATGAAGCCTACACCATCTAGACAAAGCGACCTCTACTAAGTACACACCACCTGGAGGTTTCTCTGGATTGGAAGGTTGATCCAGTGGAGTGGGGAATCCTCCATTGTTAGGCCCAGTTTTCCATGGCCTATTTTACCTAGGTTGTTGTCTTCTTTCAAATCTTTGTCCACCTTGTTGAATTCTATCAAAGTTCTGACCAGAGCCTTGCCCTCTTTCAAAGTTTTGATTTTTTTCATAGTGTTGCCCTCTGCTATAACTTGATTGCATGCTCTTCTAATTCACTTGGAGTTGTCTATTTTGGTTCCTAGTGTAGGTTACCTCCATAGTTAGCTTTTTCACTTGCTCAGTAAGCTCATCTAACCTTTCTTTATTTGGATTGTTGTAAGGGACTGGATTCACAATGTTTGGGGGGTATCCTAACACTCATCCAGAACTAGTAGACTGACTCAAAACTTTCGACTTTCGCAAATATGTACGGAAACTAGCTTGTGACTATGAATGGAGGGGATGGTTAGTATTTTGTTGGGGATAACCAAGTATTGGTTGGACCTAGTTTATTGGATGACCTGGGTGAGGGAACATAGGCAACTATGGAATAGGATCCATGATATGTGTGTGATTGGTTAGAGCTTGGTTGAGAGATTGGACTTGGCCTGGGTGAGCAGTTGGTCCCAAAGATGGTAGAGGTCCTGACAAGTGTTGTCTCAGGTCTGTACTGACCTTGATAGCCTCCGTATATGCAGTGAGCAAGGTAGTTGGATGATTAGTTCTCCACGTAAGGAAGGTGGATGTAAGGATTTCAAGGGCTTTGAAGTAGACCTCTAGGGAGGTGTCCGCATTTCCAACATAAGGTGTTTGTGTATCAATGGGTTATTTTTCAGGTGATGGTTTTAGTGGATTAGATTAAATAAATACCCAAAGATGCTATGGAATACAAAGAAATAAAATAATAAACGATTATACTAGATATCCGTTGAAGCTTCCATGATTCAATTCCATAGCACCTCCTAGCTTGCAGTGTATGATTGTTGCCCTCAGATGTGTGTGTAAGCAATTTGACTATGACATTTTCCTATGCAAGTTTTGAAGGATTTGATGACAAAATACTACGACAGATGACTGTGCCTATGAGAAAATAATTAAATAAGCTAAGCTAAATGCAAAGTAAATTCTAAGCATGAAATGTTTGTATTAATGAAGTGGTTTTTTTAATAATGAAGTGGTCCCTAAATTGTGAGCAAAATTGACATTTTATTAAAAATACCATTTTGGATGAACGAACGGGATTAAAAGCTGACAAAGCCTAAAATCAGTGGATGAGATTTCATGTGAAAATCCCTAATTAGGGTTAGGGCAAGATTGTTAAATGAGTGGTCAAGATGTCATTTGATAAAATCAAATTGGCGGTTGAGAATAAATGTGATAATTAGTCAAAAAGATAAAGACTGTTTGATTTGTAAGATTCAAAAAATCAAGAAGATAAGAGTTGAACATGAAAAGAAGATTTTTGGAAAATCAAGAATTTGCTCAATTACTTGAGTTTTGGAAGAAGATTACCATTTTGAATTAAATTAATTCAAAATAATGATTTTATATGACAATAAATAATCTTTTTCAGATTGTTTACTAAAATGAAGAGATAGTTAATAAAACAAAATCATTTTAAATAATTTCATTTATTAAAAATGAGAGAAATGTTAAATTAGGTAATTAAATAATTAAAGATAATCATTTAATTTAGAGGATTATGACCAATAATTAAATATATTAATAAATTCATTTAATTATGAGAATTAGTGACATATTAAATAAACAAATAAAATTCATTTATTTAATAATTAGGAAGAATAAATGAATAAAGGTAATTAAATAAATTAATAAATTTATTTAATTGTAAGAAGACAATAGACAATTAATGACATATTGAATAAATAAATATAATTTATTTATTTAATAATCATGAAGAATACAATAGACATGAATTAATTGAATAATAATGAATTACTTAATTAATAGTCGAATGTGGACCAAGGACATAATTAAATGTCATAATTATGCTAGGATGAAAGTGGTAAAATATAGCTTGTAGGCCTAGGTCATTTTTAAGTGTCTAAATTTTCCCCTCTTTGTCATAATGCAGCCTGTCACATTGTGGAAAAGAAAATAAGTAAAAAATATGCCCCAGTGAAAAATAAGATGAGGAAGAATGACGAGGAGGGTAGCGGTATGCCCCCTCGAGAGGACAGACGGGTTCCAAGAACATGGGTGTGATCTCGAAATTGATGAGAAGACTAGAATATCAAGAGACAAAGAAATTTTAGTGTAAAAGATATGGATGATGATATTGATGCAATGAATCGCAGACAAGGATGGTCATGACTCATACTAAGAGCACAATTTCCCCATTCTTTTTGTCATAACCAACCGCAAGTAGAAAAATACAAGAAGGACAAGCCATGAAATGTCGTTGCTTCTCTAAATCCTATTTCCAGGGCATCCTTGAGAAACTAGCAACATGATTGCCAAAATAACAAAATAAAGCCAATATCATGATACGTCGTTGTTTTTCTATATCCCGTAGTCAAGACATTGTTGAGAAACTGGTAACATGAGTGTCAAAAGAAAAAAAATAAAGCCATTGTCATGATATGTTGTTGTTTTTCTAAATCCTGTAGTCAGGACATCACTGAGAAATTAGTAACATGAGTTTAAAAAGAAAAAATAAAGCCATTATCATGATACGTCGCTGTTTTTCTAAATCCCATAGTCAGGACATCGCTGAGAAACTAGTAACATGAGTGTCAAATGACAAAATAAAGCCATTATCATGATACGTCATTACTTTTCTAAATCCTGTAGTCAGGATCTTGCTGAGAAACTAGTAACATGAGTGTCAAAAGACAAGACAAACATCATGATATGTCATTGTTTCTCTAAATCCTGTTGTCGAGATCTTGCTAAAAAACTAGTAACATGATAAAAAATCCAAAGACAAGTGCCAAGTGTGTTTGAATGGCAAGTGTTTTAATGTCAAGATGTCTAGTTTGATGATGTTGAGATGCCAGGGTGTCAAGGTTGCCAAATTTAGGAAGGACACATCCTGAATAATGTTCATCCCAAGAGGATTGATCCCTAAATGCCAAAAGTAATCCCTCAAAATGCCAGGTGACAGTGACAATTCCTAGGAAGGACACATCCTAAGGTTTAAATGACAAAGGTTGTTCTTCAGAAGGACACATCTCAAAGAACACTGATGTCAAGAGGAACGATCCTTAGATGTCAGGAGGATCCCTCAAAATGTCAGATGATGGTGATGATGCCTAGGAAGGACACATCCAAAGGCATAAATGACAGAGGCTATTCTTCAGAAGGACACATCAGAAAGATAACAAAGAATTGACAATCTAATCGGTTGTGACAATTTGACTTGTTTTCACTAAGTTTGACTGAAGTTGATTTGTGTTGACTACATGTTGATGTTGACGTGCTAGTGTGATTGTCATGTTAAAGAAGTGACTATCGTAATCTGTTTTAGGATATTTCCATGTTTGGAAATGACTTGTCCTTGAAATTTTTTTGATGTTTGTGCCAGTGTAGTACCATGACCCCTAATGGACTGACCTAGTGCAACCTTGAGGGCTCATCGATTGATGGCCATGCCTACGCTGTGCACTCAAAGACCTCGTAGTTCGACATGACTAATGATGTTGTCCAAAGGACATAAGTTTGAATCATGATTTTATTTTGACAAACCTAAAAGGACTGACCTAATGTCTTGGGGATTCAAAGATGAATCTTGCCTATGTAGAAAATGCATAGAGACAATGTAGTTTGGACATGGACAAAATATTGATTGACGTGACTGATTGGATTGACAAGGCAAACATTAAGTTTGACTCTATTTTTGGGATTTTACATTGATTTGGATTTTTTTGTATTTTCGTAGGACATTTTCAAAATTTTATGACTTTTGGTTTTTAAGACGTTTTTAGATTTTTATCACTTATTTTAGGACTTTTTCCAATTTTTAGGACTTTTTTCAAGACTTTTTCAAATTTTTAGGATCATGTGTGACACCCATTGTAGTTACATGATAAACGATCTTTCCCCCAAACAAGTTGAGTAATATGGACATAGGCAGACGTGGGACAAAAGGCAAGGATATGCAAGGGGTGATGTCAACCAGATGCTAACCATGGCCGAAATTGATAGGACTTAGGAAGAATGTCATGAATGTGTCAGGCCATTGTGATTATGGAAAGTGGATAAAGGTCGATTAGAGTAACAGTAAATGGCAAAGCAACAATTGACTACACATGGCACCTATTTGCCAAGTTTTCACCATGGTACGTTATCTGTAGTGCCTGTTTGCTAGGTTTTCACTATTGGATGAATTTATTTATTTATACTATTTTTGTCATTTTTTTGGTGTCACCAAGATGCCTATTTTCTAGGTTTTCATCAAGGGATGATTTTTTGTTTTATTTTCATTTTTTTGTATTTTTAGGTTTTTAGCCAAGCTCTCTGATGTTATGTGTAGAAATTTTGCAAATGTAAGCTATTGATGAGTTCTGTCAACTATTCTCCATCATGTGTGGCCAACTGATAAGCTCCATAACTGATAGTTGCAGTAATATTATAAGGACCAAGACAATTAGCTTCAAACTTTCCAGGTTTTTCATAGTCAGTTTGATTTCTTGGGTTCTTCATGAGGACCAAGTCACCAATTTCAAATTTTCTCACCATCACTCTTTTGTTATAGCTTTGACAGAGATGATTTTGATATGCCTGTAAGTGATTCAAGGAATTTTTTCATCTTTCTTGTAACATTCCTAACTCATGTAGGCGAGATTGTCTATACTCTTCCTCATCAATCATTCCTTTCAAAGAGAATCAAAGAGAAGGAATTTTGACCTCGATGGGCAAAATGGCCTTAGATCCATAGACAAGGGAAAATGGAGTGGATCCTTTGGGTGTATGAATCCTGGTACGGTAGGCTCATAAGGAAGGATTGAGTTCTAAATGCCAATCTTAGCCAGCATCATTGACGGTCTTTCTTAAGAATGTGAAGATTTTTTTATTTGACACCTTAGCTTGACCATTACCTTGTGGATAATATGGGGTGGAGAAGTGATGCTGGATGTGGAATTTTACACAAAGTTCATGAATGTCTTGGTTTTTGAATGGACTCCCATTATCTATGATGATGTATTGTGGAACACCATACCGACAGATGATGTAATTAAGGATAAACTTTAATATTTTCTTTCCGGTGATGTAAGTGAGGGGGACGACTTTAATCCACTTAGTAAAGTACTCAATGGCAGTGATTATGAATTTATGGCCGTTAGAGGAGGATGGATGGATCTTTCCCATGAGGTCGAGTCCCCATTGTGCAAAGGGCCATGGAGAAGTGATCAGTCTCAGCTCCTTTGCAGGTGTGTGGATTAGGTCACTGTGCGCTTGGCATTTTTGACATGTTTTGACAAACTGAAGAGCATCTTTTTCCAGTGTCACCCAATAGTATCCAAGTCTAGTGACTTTCCTACCTAAAGTTGGAGCACTCGAATGAGATCCACATATACCCTCATGTAATTCACATAAATTTTTTTGGGCTTCATTAATGTCAAGACAAAGAAGGGTGTTATCAAAGCCATGGTAGTATAGGGTGTCACTGACGATGGTGTGTCGAGTGGATTTTCGGATAAAGGACTTTATTTGGTTATTGGAAAGGTTAAGTGGTAGGGTTTGGGACTTTACATAAATCATAGATGTCCTGGTACCAAGGTGAACTGGGACCAACAATTTTTCAAACTATTTCTAACTCGGGGATGTCATATGCGAGCATCAATAGCTATTCCACTAAGAACTCAAATTGTGACACATTTTTGGGGATGTCTAAGAGAGATCCAATAGTAGCCATTGCATCAACTGCCTTATTTTGTGTCCTTGGGATTTGTTCAAAATAAATCATTTTGAAATATGTCATAAAGCTACCCACCATTCGCTTGGAAGGAATCAATTTTTTATCTTTTGTGTCATAATCATCATTCACTTGGTTGATAACTAACTGAGAATCCTCGAATACTAGCAATGTCTGAATTTTCCATTTCATTGCAATTTTGAGTCCTGTGACCAATGCTTTGTATTCTGCAATGTTATTAGTACAAGGGAAGGTGATCCATAATGCCTTAGGAATGGAATCCCCTTGTGGTGTGATGAACAAGATACCATCCCTTGAGCCATGACCAGTATGAGACCCATCAAAATATAGTTTCCATGGTGACGTAGTATCTGCATGAAAGATAGACTCATCGGGAAAATCAAGTATCAATGGATGAATGCCTTGGATGGGTGCATATGCAAGTTGATCCGCTATTACCTGTCCTTTCATTTCCTTGTGATCAACATATTGAATGTCATATTCACCTAAAATCATGACCCACTTTGCTAACCGGCCTGTCAATGTTGCCCGACTTAGAAGATATTTTAATGGATCAATCTTAGCTATCAAGTGTGTTTGGTGATTCAAAATGTAATGTCTGAGTTTATGTGCTGCAAAGATAATTTTCAGGCATGCACTCTCAATGGTTGTATAGTTCAATTCATATCCTATCAGTGTGTGACTGATATAGTATATGGTTGTTTCTTTTTCCTCACAGTAATTTTGTGCTAATAATGCCTCCAGTGCATTTGTACTTACAGACACATACAAGATCAATGGCTTGCCTTCAATGGGCAGCATTAGGACTGGTGGTGTCAATAGATATTCTTTAATTTGTTTTAAGTTTGTGTCGCATTTTTTGTCCATACAAAGGGAATAATTTTGCATAACAAATATTGAAATGGTTAACACTTGTCTACCAACTATACGATGAAGCATCGAATGGATTGCAGTCTGCTCTAAAGTGTTTTCGAATCGCTGATTCCTTTTGGTGGTGGCATGTCTATAATTTATTTCACTTTAGTAGGATCAAATTCTACACCTCTTCGTGAAACTATGTAGCCCAACAGTTTGCCTGAAGTGATCCCAAAGAATTTTTTTTGTGTTCAAACGAACCTTGTAATCTTCTAGCCGTCTAAATTTTTTTTCCAGGACCCTAAGTGTAGGATTTGAGAAATGCAAATCCACAAAACCTGATCAATACCTACATGCAAAATACTTGTCACAGAGAAAGAGAGAGATCAAGATAAGGGTTTGGATCTCACAATGTGCAGGATGTATTCTAGAAAAATGAATAGAGCATCTGAAAGATACAAGAGATCGATCCTTATAAAAGGAGATCAAAACCTAAAAGGAAAAACAAACCCTAAAGTTGAGTGCATTTAACAATTAATATTAATTATTAAATGACTAATATGTGTGCAAGGCGAAATCTTAAGAGGAGAGTAAAGTTAATTAATTACTTTACTCTAACACCCCCCCTTAAGATGAGCAAGAGTGCAGCTACAAACTAGTGCAAGAAAGCAAAAGTAACTATAATGCATGAAGGTAAAATTGGGTCCTGACAACTAGGCCTGATCAGGTACCCAAGTACAAGGAAATCTCTATGAAATGGAGAAAAGGAGAAAACCCAGTGGGAAAAAATCCTCTCCAAAAAGAGATGCAAAAAGAAAGTACAAATGAAATGTCTCAAGAGACTCTCTCAAGAACATATGCAGATATACAATCAGATACCCCCCCATGAGAGAGAGTGGAGACTCCAAAGCCCCCCCAGAATGAGAGAACCCCTATGCCAATGATCAAACCGATGTGTCACCTCGGAGGAAGAAACAGATCCAACGGTCGAAGAAGAGGAAATCCCTGGATGTGAGGTGAAAATGGAAGTCTTGAATGATGTGCACTGAAGAACGAAACATCAACGTGAGTTTATGAAAAACAAAATGGTGAATCAAACAACTCAAGATGATCCTAAAATGGAATCTCCAATGAAGAAGGGATAACAGGTGTGCTGAATTTGTGATCTGTGAGAGAAGGAATATCCTTTGATATGGCCTCAACAAGTGCACTTGATGGCTCGATGAGTGGAGCAACAATGTCAGTCACAACTGAAGAGGTATCCTACTGAACAAATGTGATCTCAATAGGAGGAAGAGGTGTAGAAGTCTCAACACTAGTCTCATGAACAGATGGAAGAACACATAAGTTCAAGTGACTGAACTTCTCCTCAGATACTGCATGCTCTCTTGTAGAAAGAGAGGGAGATGGTGGACCAAAGTGTGTAAATGCATACAATCGGGAAGAATGATCAACTGTCCCTGTTGCAACAATGTTGCTAGTCTGAATGTCTCTGATGTGCACTGAATCAGGTGTGAACTCAACTGTCTTCCCTATCCCACTATGAGCAATCTGATAGATGGAGAGAAGGTTAGTGGACAAAGATGGAACACATAGTACATCATTGAATGTACCATCATCAATATCGATAGAACCTTTCCCACATACACTCATATAAGTGTTATTACCCATCAATATGTGTGGTGAGGATGCAGCCTCGAAAGATGAGAACATGTCCTGAGAAGATGCCATATGGTGTGAAGCACCTGAATCCAGTAGCCATCTAGATGAATGTGAACTGGTGGTTGCACATAATGCATGACCCTTATGTGGGGCCTGTCCATCTATCTGGAATGATGGTGAAGAAGAAGACCCGCCTGAAGTAGATGAAGAAGAGTGATGAATATGGTTCTTCTCAAGAAGAGCTGTCAAATCTGAAACCTATTTTGCATATCCATCTATCTTCTTCTCATAACACTTGGACTCATCATGTCCTAGCTTAGTGCAATAAGCACACTTAGGTCTATCTTTCTTCGATGATTCCCCCTTAGGAGAAGGTGAATCAGAAGTCTTCTATGAACTAGAATCCTTCCAATGCTCTGTGGTCTGTGGTTTTTGTTTCTGCTTCTACTTCTGCTTCCCTTGATATGACTGTGCTACCAATGCTTGGTGCGGTGATCCTATGAGAGCATCCAACTATGATATCTTAGCCTGCTCTCATGTCAAACGATCACAAAACACCTCAAAAGAAGGCATGGTAAAATGTGCACCCAAGGCATCCATAGTGGAATGGAAGGTAGATGAGAAAATATGAAAGTTCCCATGAAGTTTTGACAAAATCAGGTAAATACACTCTGTATCAGTCTTAACCTTACCACAACCCTGTAGAAGAGATCTTTGTTGTTTGAATTTCGTCAGAAAGTCCTCAATGGAGGGAAAAGAATCAGGTACAAGTGAAGTCAACTCTACCTCAATCTGCAATGCTCTAAACTCATTGATAGTTCCAAAAAGTCCCTCAAACTTGGTCCAATAGGCCCTAGGTGTGAGACACCCTTCAAGATGAAATAGGAGACTGTCTGAAATGTGCAAAGCAATCAATCCCATAGCCTGATCCATATTGTTCTTGTGCTGCATAACCTCAAAGGCACGAGTCAATGGAGGCTGAACCGCATCCAAACAGGACCATAACCCTCGAGACTGAAGAAGTGTCATTATGTAACCCTTCCAAGTGTGATAATTATGTGGTGTGAGAAGCTCAATAGATCTGTTGGCCATGCTGTGAACTGTGCCTCAACTGCTTTGAATTTTTTTATTATTATTATGTGGTCTTTCAGAACTAGATAGAAGATGCAGAAGGGGTTTTTTGTTTTGTTTTGGTGTTTATAGATTCTGGTTTTCTGATGTAAATAATAGAAAGCAGGAAAAAACACCCCCCCACAATGCAAAAATCCAATCCCCAGTACAAACTGAAAGCCAGAAAATAATAGAAAGCAGTAATTGGCTGAGACAAATCTCTATGTACCTAAAGAATTTTTTGGTGAAATAAACTACAGATCTAGAAAGAGCACAGAGCCACCTTTCCGATGCCTATTCGCTTTCGAAAAATGGAGCAAAATTGAGCAAGTTATGCCCCTCAGACTGCAAAAAGATCATCTAACTTTGACTGCAAAAAACTATAGCAAAACTAAAAAATTTTGAAAAATTTCCTACACCATCAGAACGGTGCTAGAACCAGCTTTCTGGTGATATCTTGTTTTTGCAAAACGGAGATCATATGCAAAAAATACGCTTGATTCCCTGAAAGTTGCTCAAAAGGGTTTTTAAAAAAGTTTCCACAGCCCTCAAGGGCTAAAAGTCTTCGGCCCCTGGTCACGTGGACGACTAGGGGGCTGGCGGCTGGGAGCTAAGGCCGAAGCCCCTAGGCCTGCATGTGACCCTGGCACTGGCAGGTTAAGGGGGTTGCGCAGTCCACCAGCGGCGGCCATTGGTGGCGGACCGGCAGCGCCCGGATTTAACACTGGGGGCGCAAAAATATTATAAAAAACCTTTAAAAAATCAATAAAAAATTGATTTTTTATATATTTTTTTGAATTTTTTTGCCTCGAAAACTGTGTCGTACGGTCCTGGTAAATTTTTTGCTTTCCAGAACAACTATGGCCAAATCGGACAAATTTTATATGAAAATAGGGGTTTTTGGATACTGCGAGCTCAACAGTGAGGTCCGTTTGAGCTCAAAGTGCACCAAAAAAATAAACCCCCCCTATTCCAAATAAAAACTAGAAAAACAAAATAGATTTGATGCAGCGAAACCTAGATCTCTAAATCTTTCAAAAAACTGAACAAGCTGTAGCAAATTTGGCTCTAATACCATGTAGGATTTGAGAAATGCAAATCCACAGAACCTGATCAATACCTGCATGCAAAAGACTTGCCATAGAGAAAGAGAGAGATCAAGATAAGGGTTTGGCTCTCACAATGTGCAAGATGTATTCCAGAAAAATGAATAGAGCATCTGAAAGATACAAGAGATCGATCCTTATAAAAAGGAGATCAAAACCTAAAAGGAAAAACAAACCCTAAAGGTGAGTGCATTTAATAATTAATATTAATTATTAAATGACTAATATGTGTGCAAGGCAAAATCTTAAGAGGAGAGTAAAGTTAATTAATTACTTTACTCTAACACTAAGATGGTCTATCTGTGTCAAAGATTTGGCCAAAAGGTCATCCATATAATCCTCCATTAGGATATGCATCATTTCATGAAATATTATGGTCATAGCTCTTTGGTATGTGGCACCTGCATTCTTTAAGCCAAAAATAATGACATTCCAAAAATATGTTCCCCATGGGCATATGAATGCGGTTTTGTGCTGATCTTTAGTTGCAATGCAGATTTGGTTATAGCTCGATAAACCATCCATGAGAGACAACATCTCATACCCTGTTGTGAGATCAACAATAATGTCTATGTTCAACAACGGGAAGTCATCTTTTGGACAAGCCATTTTTAAGGCTCTGAAATCTGTACAAATATGAATTTGTCCATTTGTCTTTGTGAAAGGGGCAATTATGGATATCCAGTCAACATAGTCTATTGATCTTATGAATCCACCATCTAGTAACTTCTTTAATTCAACCTTTACAAGTAGTGCAATTTATGGATGCATTTTCTGTAATTTTTGCTTGACTGTCTTGATTCCCAAAATTAGAGGAAGATGATGCAATACCAATTCTGGATCAAGGCCTGAGATGTCAACATATGACCATGCGAAGTTAACTTTCCTATCTATGAAAAATTGTTGAAATTTAGGTTTTTCTTCCTATGACAATGATGCGGGCAGGAGAACCATTTTAGGATTCTCTGGCGTAGCTATGCTAACTTCCATTGTGTCTTCGATAAGCATAGCTGATTTTTCCTATGTGACGGGAAGAAAGTCCAATCCTCCATCCTTAGGTGCCTCAGAGAGGTTTTCACCTTCGGATATGTCCTTTGTTTTTACTATTTTATTATCAGAGGGTGCCTTGTGGTTTTCACTTAAAGACATTTCTTTTTTTTTATTTTATTCTTTATACTTTTGCAATTGGAGGATAGCACAGTCTCCCCGAAGTAAGCTGCACAATCTAGGTCAAAAGATAATCCGGCTTTGTGATCACCCCATGGTATGCCTTCCCGGAGCCCCATGAATTCTACTATTGCCTCATCATTATGAAATATATCCATCACTAGTGGTTCTTGTTGGTCCCAGTCAATCAGTTGTGAGTAAACAAGGGAAATCCCATCATCGGTGTTGGTAAAAGATGGGGAAGATACAAAAAGTGTGCAAATTGAAGCCTCAAGTGTGAAGGCAAAGTTATCAATTTCAACTTCCATGTCAGATGCAATGGATGGACCATATTCAGATTCAGATGAGTCAAATTCATAGTCATAATAGGGGATAAAATAATCAGCATCATGGCTAGTGGCTATTATTTTATAGGCATGCATAGTGGGTTTAGACATGTTAGGTTCTTGGGTGGGCTCGGGAATGGGGCGGGATGATTCAGATGTTTCCAAAAATAATTTATGTTCTTCTGGATCTCAAGGAATAGTTACCCATTCCTGATCTTTAGAATGATGGTCAATAGGATCAATGTTGTATTATTTTCAAAAGCTTTCTTCAAAGGGGGGTTGGCCAGGTGCCAGGAATAGTTCGTCAATATCATAGTTGCTAAGGGTTTTCTCAGATCCCCATTGCCATTCATTAGAGTCAGTTTCGGTTAGGGAGTCTTCGCATGTCTCAAAATTTTTTGTAGCCATTACGTACTCACTTGAGAGATCATAGGTACATCGATCGTCAATTCTGAGTTGGTCAACCCCTAGCCCCATATACCTTGGTCGTGCAAAAATAATAACAGGTTTTGGCCTTCCATTGTTGGCTTTTCCAAGGCAACTTGTTCCATCAAAACCTAGTACCTTGCATATGTCATAGCCTTTTCCATAGAGATGCACTGGTAGTGGAGGTAATCCTTCTAGGTCTATGTAGATCCAATTAGCTATGTCGATAATGACTTCATAACCCACATCTCCCCATAGGGTGAATACTATTTTTTGGAGGGACATTGAAAGTTTTTTTAGGCTTGACTACAAAACATGGTCTACCATAGACTTTAGGTGGCTTAGGTATTGTGGTGATACAATAAGCTATATTCAATTTTGAATTCTCCACAACCAAGGTCCTAGATCTTTAGATCATTAGTTGGTATTGAGGCCGAGGAGGACAGTGTGGCGGAAGTTGATGGAATGGATATGGATGATTTGGTGAGTGCAAACGGGTCAATATATTTGGAAGATGTGGAAGTTGAGGCCTCTTGATTAATGGGTACCTGGTGCTCAATAGTGGCTCTTAGATTGGTACAATATTGGAATGGATTACGATCTCTTGGGATAGTAATTTCAGTACCATCAAAAGGGAACTTCAGGCATTGGTGGTATGTGGAAGGAATGGCCTTCAAGGCATGAATCCATGGGCGACCAAGTAAGATATTGTAATGTATGTCACGATCCAAGACCTGGCATGTTGTATCAATAATAACTAGTTCCACATGAATTGAATTATAATGATGCCTTTGGAAGCATGTTCTTCATCATCATATGCCTTGATGACAATGCTCTTGGTAGCATCCACACACACATCAGAGAAGCCAAGAGATTTAACCAATTTTAAAGAGAAGATGTTCAATCTTGCTCCGCCATCTACTAAGACTCATCTAACCTTATGTTTATGGAAAAAAACCTTGATATGAAGGGCATCATTATGAGATAGTTTAGGTGAGGAAGAATCAGTGTCTGAAAATGAAATGTGGTGAGGCAAAGTCAAATAGCCGACCATGGTTTAAAAATTATTGACATCAATGTTGTTTGGGATGGAAGAATCTTGTAGAACTTTATCCAAGATGGCCTTATGTGTGGGTGAGATGTGGAGAAAGAATGGATATTTGAGCAGGTGTTTTATTCAATTGCTTAATAAGGTTGAAATCTGGTTTAGGGTTTGACGGCTTGGCAGATGGACCAGGTATGGTAATTTTAGGTTGATGAGCAAAGGGACTTGGGATAGTGAACTTTCCTTTACGTGTGGTGACATTGCATTCTAGGGCCTTTTAAATGGTAATAGTATTGACACACTTATCTTCATCAGCATCACAAAGATGGTTAATGATGTTGCCACCAAAATAATTATAGGCAGGATGAACGTTATTGTATGTAGGACATACGTGATTGGCTTGGTTATTGTTATTCTTCATGCCAGATAAGGAGGAATTACTAGAACCATTATCCTATAGTGGATTCTTGTGGATCCTATGATCCGAATTAGATGCAAACAGTTGACCTCATATCTCAATGGTGTGGTTTTCAATAAGGTCTTGCACAAGATTTTGTAACTAATGACAAGAAGGAGTTTTGTGCCCTTTGACAAGGTGGTAATCAAAAAATGCATTATCATCCCACCATGATGGCTTGAACTAACCAGGGTCATATGGTTTAGGGTCTTCCAAAGTTATGACACCATTTTGGATAAGCTTCTTTAAGAAAATTTTGATAGGCTCACCCAAGGGAGTGTATGTGCATTCTTGAAATTGTCGTGGTTGATGCAGTTTCCTTTTATTAAATTGAGCAGGATTATTTTGAATAGCATTGGAAGTTGGTGTGGGTGTGGTCACATGTGTATTGTGATTTTGAACTCCTTTGATGGTGAGTACATGACCTGTTGCATTAATGGTTTTGGCATCGACCACACTATCATTGGTGATGTGTTTGTTCTTAACCCAATACTTATTTTTGTCAATGGGAGGATTTGTGTTTATGTTTTTAGGACCGTATTTTAGCTCTCCCTTTGCTATAAGGTATTTCTCAATCTAGACACCTTTTTCAACTAGGTCCATGAAATTTATGCAACAATGCACATGCACTACATATTTTAGTGGACCTAGAAGTGTTTGTATGAACATGTCAACCTTTTCCTTTTCCGATATGTCAATGTGACAACAAATAGCTTGACTTCTCCATTTTTGGAAGAATGGGATGAGCGTTTCACCAACGTCCTCTTGCGTGAGATTTCATAATCTAGTAATAGAGGTGTCCATATCAATGTTGTACTCATAATTTTTTATGAATTTTCATTTAAGTTCATCTCATGTTTGGATATCCTTTTTAGTGGAGAACCATTCAAGGGCGGGACCTCCAAGACTTTTAGAAAAGAGTCTCATCAAGTATGTTTGTTCATAGGCAACGTCCATGCAGTTGGTTGTAAATTCTTGGACATATTCAATAGGGTTTATCTTTCCTTTGTATTTGATAAAACTAGGTGACACATATCCTAGAGGAAATGGTGGCATGTATAAGTTTATGTCAAAGGGATATATGGATAAATCATATGACACCTCTGATTTCTTGTCGGATATTTGTATGTTTTATATAGTCTTCTCTAGACCCATTAGCCTAGCTTGCAAGGCATCGATTGTAGGGTCATTTGTGGCCCCATACATAGGAATGATTAGTACACTTTGCGTCCCCATTTTTTATGAGTGGATGTTGGTGTGTTGTTGAGGGATATGTTGTTGTGACATGTATGATATGTTTTGGTTTGTGTGTTTGTATTGAAAATTTGGATTGGGGACATGTTGATGGGTATGAATATGGGATGAATATGTCAGAATGTGTCCCCCAGCTATTTGGGTCGATATTTGGGGAATATGGTGACCGAGAATATTTTGGTGCCTGATAGATGCCATAGGTTGTGTGTCTTGATTTCCTTGTCAGGGTTGTTGGAACTATCCCAAAGGGATATTCATGTTTTGTCCTTGGGAGGCGTTGGTATTAAATTGTGTTGATGTGTTAACATTTGCTTGTGGTCCTTGAATAATGAGATGTCACTTAGCTCCATCGAAAGGATTTAGTGAGGTACCAATGAGAGGATATGATGAGGATGGACTCATGGTACTAGATGTAGTCATCAATAAAGGATTTGTATGGCTTGATGTTTCCCCCAAGGCATTTACCGAAGTGGTAAATAGAGGATTGGCATAACTTTCCCACATTGCAGAGGACCCAAAGGTGGCTCCATCCAATTGTAATGATGTTGTGGATAGTGTAGGAAATTTGATGGATTGTGTTCCTCCAATGGATGTAGCATTGATTGAATTGGAATTTTTTGGAATGTTGGAGGTAGCACTCATTATCGTTGTGATAGTTTGCAAGGTAGCATCAAAAAATGTATTGTTTGTGTTGTTTGGAGGTTGACCACTATTGGACATGTTATTTGTATTGGTGACATAAGGGTTGGGAGATGGTGGCCTCAAAGTATTAATGTTGAACCCACAAGGTAATTTATCTCCTTGACTTAAAATTATGGCTAAATATCTGTCTTTGTCATATAAGACCATTTGTTCTATGAAGTAGGCCACCTCTGAATCTTGTGTTGCTTCCTATAGGTTTTCCACAAGTAGATTTCCATATTCATCCTTACTTAAGAATGATTCGAAAGCATTGTTTGATGAGGATAGTATGGTCATAAGTGATTGAGTAGTTGTGGTGCTAAATGGTTCATCAAAAGTCCAATTTGGGTTGTAAGTATGATTGGTGACATTGGAATGAGAATCTTGTCCAAAGTTTTCCATTTGTATTTTCTCTCTTTGGAGTCTAGTTTCCACCATAAAAGGGAATTTCTCAAATGAGAGTGATGAAAATGACAACTAAATGCAAGGATGACACTAGCCTATGTTTTTGGATTTTTGATAAAGGATGCGAATGCAAGACTTATGATGACGTTTGTCTAAGGAAAATATTGATGAAAGATAACAAGGTTGTCAAATCCAAAGTAATCAAATGAGGACTAAGATGATAATGTTGACGAAGGACTAAGATGATTAATGCAAAATTTTGGTTCAAAAGGAGGACTAGAGGTGGACAATGCAAAGTCTAAGTTTAAAATGATGACTAAGTTTGGACAATATTTGGATAAAGGTTTGCCTAACCACTCTAAGCTTGAATTATTTGTCAATTTTGGTTATCAAAAGGGGCTTGCTAAAGGGATTAAATGACAAGTTTCAAATGACAAGTGAGCCTGCCTAACTAGACTATTGAGTTGGAGGTTCTCACAAAAAGGACAATGACCGAAAAGAGGAATAATGACCAAGTCCCAAGATAACCTAGTGTTGAAAACAATAGTTTTTGCAAAGTGTGGAGATTTGGCCTAATCCAAAGTTTTCCAAGATGAAACCTAAGGAAAAATTTATGCTAATAAATGATGATTATGATGCCTAGGGAATGCAACTAAAATCTGAAAATTTTAAACCTATGGTTAAAATGCAAGCTAATGAATGTAAATGATGGATTTTTCGAGCAATTTCAATTTTGGTTTCTGATAGAGACTTTCTAAAAAAATATGTTTGAAAATAGGCTAAGATGTCTGAACTTGAATTCTGGTCTAAGACAGTGTTTGGTTTTCTGTCAAGAAATTGCGTCGCTACAAGAAAAAAATGCATTGCGGTGCTGGAAATGTCAAATGCGGTGCAGTTTTGCAAATGTAGCTTTTGAGATGTCAAATGTGGTTTAGTATTGTAGATGAGGCTTTACAGAAGGAAAATGTGTTTCACTATTTCAGATGCAACTTTATAGAAGGCAAATTTGTTTCAGTATTTCAGATGCGGCTTTACAGAAGGAAAATGTGTTTCACTATTTCAGATGCAACTTTACAGAAGGAAAATTTGTTTCAGTATTTCAGATGCGGCTTTACAGAAGGAAAATGCATTTTAGTATTTCAGATGCATCTTTACAGAAGGAAAATTTGTTTCACTATTTCAGATGCGGCTTTAAAAAAGACAAATGCATTTCAAGATAGGCGAATACGGTTTTTAGAAAGATGCAGTTTAATTTATCGTAGATGCGACTCAAGTTGTTAGTTGCAGTTCTCTAATAAAAATATTACGATTGACTCAGTTTGATGATCAAGCTATTTGACAAATAAAAAAAAAAAATTCACAAAATACAATGTGTTTTTAGTTTGTAGTGATGGATTTGTTACAATCAGAGATTAATTACACCCTAGGTTGTGTTGGACAATATTTACTGAGTTCATACTTAGATAAATCTAGCTACGCATATTCAAGGTGGATGAATAGTAGCTTCATCCCACTGGCTCCCCTCCACGCTACTCTCTTATATGGAGAATCCAAGCTACTCTACCCATGAAACTCCCATGGCATACATCTCATCTCCACACATGAACCGTAAATATGTAAGATAACTTCACAGGTTTGAACCTACTGCACTAGCAAATAGAAAGGATTTTGGCAAAACTACATGATGGATTTTAGTAAGGGAATTCCATTCATGGGGCACCATCTAGTATATCAAGAGACTATTTTTTCCCTTCTCAGCAGAACAATGAGCATTATTTCTGGGGTCTCCCCCAAAAATCCACTTTTATATACTGGCTGGAAGTCGCTTGGCTTTAGCGTGTTACCGGTCTGAGTCGTCTTGGGGTGAGTAATTTTTCCCACCAAAGTTCTAGAGTCAGCAATTGTTTCTCTTACACCCAAGATTGCACAAATGTTGAAGGGCATATGATACTTCAATATACTGAATCGTCGGGTTCTAAACTAACATGAACAGACACGAAAAACACTAGTTAATTTTTAAACCCAAATGATAATTTTTTATCTACCAAACATAAAGCTTTTAAAAAAAAACCAATGTCTTCATAAGGTCCTATATGCAAATGGTTAGTAGTTTCATTTGTGTCTTTGGCTTTTTGTAGACATGGAAAATGTGCAGTTTCATCTTGGTACACTTGATCCCAATCACTGACACCATTTTCTCCAGAATCACACTCTCAACATTTTATTGTATTTTCATCTCTTAATCTAATGAATCATTATTCATCTGATCAGGTCTATCACCCCCTTTGATTAAATTAATCGATTTAATTTAATTAACCTTACATTTATGTTTAATTAAATAAATCATTTTATTTGGTTAAATTCTCTAAAGTCTTCTCATTAAATTAAATAAATTAAACCTTATTTGATTTAATCTAACATATTCCTCTTTGGTTAAATAAATAAAATCATTTATTTAATAAACATTTCCTCTCAATTCTTGACTTAAATCAATTCACAAAATTAAGTCTAAATTGTCACATCATCTAATTCTTCATTAAATTAATCAAAACCATGATTAATTTAATCCCTCTTATTAAAATCCTCTAGAGAATGCAAGTTGCACAATAAATCAATTACTTTGATTTATTTAAATTCTCTATTTTCCCTCACATGGCATCAAAAGGGAATATTCCCTTATTTGAATTCAAAAAGGCCAAGTGGACTTGGTCCTTCCAACAAGGCATTTAAGACCTCTTACATGTCCTTGACCTTGAGCCAAGTGACATTAAATTCATTTCTCTTCCCTTTTCAACAAGTCATCTCACAATTTCAAATTCAAATTTATGCATATATTGGCACTTTGGCCAAAATGTGCACAACCACTAACCATTCACATCTTGACATGTGGCATCCAACCATTGGATTGAAATTTAGTCCCACATTGCTCAAATCTTACTTTCTCTTCCAAATTGAAAGTTATAAATTGGAGACTTCTCTCCTCACTTCTTATCCACAATCATATGCAAAGTTACTCTCTTCACATTGAGAGCCAATTTTTCCCATTTCAATCAACCATCAATCATCTTTCAAGATTTGCAACAAGGTTATGCTCAAATCTCTTTAGAGATTTGAGCATTTCTCAATCACACACCATTTGTACTTAGGAATTGGGAAAGGGCCTATTGCAACACTTCATTGGCATCGATTCCCCCATAAGATCATCATGCTCTTAGCTTAATTAGGATTGAATCTCTTTTATTTTAATTTTATTGTATTCTTCATTTCCTAGTTTAGTTTGAATAGATGGATTTTATGGGGAATCTCTCATACTTGATTACATGTATTTGATCTAACAAACTAATTTTTTTTTTGCTTTTGTGCATTTTTAGGTTTAGGGGTTCATATTTTGACACTAGAAGGAGGGCTACATCAAGAATTTTATCACGTTTTTCTAAAAAATTTCGTGGTTTTAACATTTTTTGGCTATACACAGGAAATTACACTGTGGGTAGTTCATGCGGTCCTGTATTGCACCACAGCCCTTGAAATCCATGGCACTATATTGAACCGCAATCATTTCTCAATTTTAAATTTCAAATTTTCCCAGATGTTACCATTTTCAAACTCCATCGTCTGCTAGATTGCACCGCACCCACGGTCTCTATTTTTGCAGAGCGCCGCACATAGTCAACCACGCGACGCTATATAGCACCGCCTATTTACCAAACTACGCCACACCCGCTAACACTGCCGTGGAGAATAGTCTGGTTTTAAATTTTGACATGTGCTTTTTGATTTTTGGACCTTTTAACTTTTGACCTGTTTGCTGATTTTTTTTGCTCTCTGTTTTCTGTCATTTTGCAGGTTGGAGCAAAGGAAGAAGTTCATCATAGCATCATGATCACCAAACCCAAAAGTTTTTTAAACACTGAAGTGTTCTTTAACACTCTTTAAGAAATTTGTTAATATCTTTGGCCTTAGGGACACTAAATTTACTTTGGGTTTAAAAAGAACATGAAATTTTTTATTATGACACCATGCTCATTTTGTACAAAGTGTTTTTAAACACTAAAGTGTTCTTCAACACTCTTTGAGGAATTTGTTAAGTCCATTTTCCTTAGGAACACTAAATTTCTCATGGGTTCTAAAATAAACAATCAAATTTCTTTTAAAAAGTTGCCAAGGGGCTAAAAAGAACCTTAGACAAACATACTAGATTTTGTTTAAAGTTAACTATTGAACAAGGAAAATCTCACATTTTATTTGGTGCTTAAAAAGAACTCATTATTACTTGGAGGAATTTAAAATGAACATGTGTTCTTGGTGTCTTGTAATATTTTTTGCAAAGTAGTATCATTTGAAAAGACATATGCACTTCTCTCGTGCCTCACAGAGATCTTGAGAATCAAAAGTCTTTTTGGTGACACTAACTTGCATAAAAGATTGCCTCCACATTTCAATTTGGGTACCTAATAATTGAACAAAACATGCGAGTGTGAGCATGACATATTGCGAAGGTTTTTCCCTTTGTTTTTCAAGAAAGGTTGTGTAAACAATGAGATATGTTAGCTCACTTTTGTTTATCTTAGAGGGCCTACCTTGTGGGAAAAATTACTCACCCAAGGGAACGACCCAACCGGGAACACGCTAAATCCAAGCGACTTCCAACTGGTATATAAGTGTGGATTCTTGAGGAAAGTTCATGAATCATGAGGATTATTCCAACAAGATGGACATAAATGGACTCTCGCCGATGTTGGATAATCCCCCACGAACGGAATTCCCAAATTAGAACCCTTTGTTTAGAAAAAGGCCAAAACCTTGTCTATTTTGTTGGTGCAAAATGTCATGTCCTTTGAAGCCACCCCACATTATACATGCGGTTTTGTTGTGGAAATGGAAAGTATGCCATGGGAGATTCATGGGTACTAATGCTTGGCTGACCCAAGAAGTGTGTGCCATGGAGGGGAGCCAGTGTGGTCAAGCATTTAGCCATTCACACAAAATATGTGTAGCTAGATTTATCCAAGTGGGAACCCAACAAAATATTGTCTCATCATCCTAGGATTGTAAAAAGTGCTTGGAAGTGGAAAACACATTGCTTGGTTCTTGAAAAAAATTGTAAAAAAAACATTCACAAGACCTCAAAATTTCAAACCCCTATTAGGAAACAAATACCTTTGGTGAATTTAGGCACTCTTGCTTTCCCTAGGGATCATATCCCTAGAGGTTTCTAAGTGCTTGGATTCTACCATCATTTATTTTCAACAAGGTTAAACATAAGAAACTTTTGCCCTATTTTCCTCGATTTCCACACAATGGACCTTGTGGGATGAGAAAGAAAGTGGGACATTAGACATATAGTTTGGAACATAAGCAAGCAAGTATCTTTGATAAAAAGGAATTCATTAAGCCAAGTTAAAAGGACAAACTGAACTTCATATGTGTTGCTCCCAATGATTTCCCGCAAGATCAAAATCCCAAAACCAAAGTTCAAGAAGATTAGTCTAAAAGCCCATGAGCAATGCCTTGAGATGCTCCTTGAAGTAAGAGAAAGACTTGTACAACTTCTACAAAAGGCTTCAAGGAATAATCCAACTTTGTATGCATTCTACTATCAACAAAATCCTAAACTTTTTGAAAGGTTTGCTTTCCTCCCATAGGAAGTCTAGCATGTTCTTCAATACTGAGGTTTTGTAAAGAGAGTCATATCTAGGTTAAGGTTCAAGATAAAAGTTGTCATCCTCATTCATCTCTCCATCAAACCAAATCTCATTCCATCAACAAACCTTTTGTGAACTCTAGAAAAATTACTCATGCTAAACTTAAAGGGCTAAATCAACATCACCCTATCTTGGATTAACACACCCAGCCAAAATAGTCAAAACTTTGGATGAATTTACCTCTAAGATAACACAACTTCCTATGGTCTATTAGTTCACAATCACATTGGCTTAACACAAATAGCCAATTCATCCACTTGTGCAAGTTCCCCTAAGATAACGCAACTTCCTAGGGAATACAACTTCACTACAATCCTATTTGGCTTAACACATCTAGTCAAATTATCGCAATCAATCCAAGTCCTAATAGTTTAGAATAAAACTTCAAGAAGTTCTCCAAAAGGTCTCATTCACTCATTCCATCCATGTATCCCATCATCATTACCACCCTCTTTGATCATTAACTTCCCTAGTTCTTCTCTTTTGGGCCTAAAAGGTTAGGATCAAAAAATCCCTATTTTTTATGGTCCAAACAAGATCTCAATACAAGAAGAACATGGAGAATATCAGTGAAATGCCAACTTCTGTGGACATGAGTCAGTTAACCTCCAAAATAAACCTAGCGGGATCAAACAATCCCCCAAGTAACTCTCCTTTATCATCACAAAATCCTCAAGAGGAGAGTCATCAAGAGGACATCACGAATGAAGACATGGGGATGACACAATCCAAAATTATGAAAATGGTTCAAAATCTAGAGAACCACAAAATTGTCAATGCCATGTTCAAGTACTTAAATGCGCTAGTAGGAGGATGGGTACAATTACCTTTTGACCTTTAAGAAAGAACTAGTACAGATGTGCCTCTTACAAATGCATCCCCAATGTCCAATGTCAATCAAGAAATACTTCACACCACATCGGCCATCACATCAACCTCACCGAATGTAAACAAGGGGAGTTCCATGTTTCAAGAATTGCAAAGGCATCACCTTGTGGTTAACAAAGAGGTGGTTGTCACCACCACACCAAGTAATTCTATCCCAGAAAACCCATCACACCCATACATCCCACTCACCTTCCACAACCACACTGGCTCATCTTCATTCCATGCAACACCAGCCTGTCAATCCAACATACAAACCTCTCTACCACAAGGAGAAGGTGGCTTGTTTGGAACAAGTGATGTCGCTAATCGTTTTTCTTTCCAAGGTAGCATACCATCTCTTGCCCCATTCCCATTCATAACCACATCACCTCTTAGATTGGGTTTTCCTCCTCTCAACATTGATAGTTTCTCAAAACCAAGCAATGTGAACATCACATCAAGATCCCTCTTCTTTCCCACAACATCACAACAACAAGTGGCAACCATTCAAGCCACTACATCAATTGGTCCTCAAATATCCTAAAGCATACCATCTCAAGGACCAAACATCTCAACCACCCCCTCAACAACCCAAATCCCAATCACCACCATAATCCCTTCACCCGTCACAACAGTCGACATGATTCCCATTCCACCACCAATCCCACCAAAATCCAATATGAAAAATTCATTCACCACTCTAATCCAAACCCTTCAAAAGGCCAACCAACAAAGAGTACTCAAGCAAAAGCAACAAGCTCAAGCCCAATCTCAAGCCCAAGCTCAAGTCGAAATACAAGCTCAAGCACAAGCCCAACAACAGGCACAAGCACAATACCAAGCGCAACTACAAGCAATCAATTTGCAAGCCTACCAACAAGCCCTGCACAACTTTAAGGCACAACAACAAGCTAAACAACAATCTTTGTTGGTACAATAGCAGCTCGACCAACAACAAGCTTTGTTGGCACAACAACAACTAGACCAACAACAAGCTTTACTAGCGCAACAATAGATTGACCAAAAAAAGGCTTCATGGGAACAACAACAAATGGACCAACAGTAGCAAGATCAACAACAAGCGTTGTTGACACAAATGCAAGCATACCATCAGGATTTGAATGCACAATAGAGCTTGCAACAAACTCCCACTAGTACTCTTCCCACCCATCAAACACCTCAAACAACTCACAACTCATTCATTCCACCTCCCAAGCCAACCAAAGATGTCACAACACAAATCAAACTTCTCTCACAGCAAGTGTTGGACTTACAAGCAGGAAGAACAACAAGGACACTAGGCAACTTCTACCCTTATCCTTTTGATAGAAGTCTCACCATGATACCATTCCCAAAGTGATTCGAGATCCCCAAATTTGACAAGTACAATGGAATGGGTAACCCTAAAAACCATGTCTGGGAATTTCAGGTGCATTGCATGGAGGTCACATACGATGACACGTATCTAACGTGACTCTTCCCCTGTAGTCTAACTGGTCTAGCCATGGAATAGTTTTCTCGCCTACCCATGGGCATTAAGACATTCGAGGAAATCATGGAGGATTTCCTTAAAAATTATGCTTTCAATATGGGTGCGGATGTTAGTTTTGAAGAACTATCCACACTCAAATAGAGAAAAGGAGAGTTATTCACATCCTTCTTGCAAAGATGGTGGTCCAAGGCCAATCAAAGCAAGTGGACCATGCCGGAGGAACAACAAGTTTGCACGATCATCGCCAATCTAGATGAAAACTTGGCATTTTACTTGAAAATGCAATGCATCACATGCTATGATCAACTGATACCAAAGGTGCTCAACATCGAAAGAGCCCTTACTATGTGAGGAGGCATATCAACATTCACTCCAGCACATGATAACCACCCATCCAATAACTATAATGATAAACCTCGAATATGGTCAAGGAACAAAAATATCACAAATGATGGCTTGGTCGATGCTAAAGTGGTCATCAGTTCCCCTAAGAGGAACATCCAAACCCATCATCAACCGCAAAATCATAATCACAACAATGTGAAGACTAATGTGGTAGTAGCACAACAATAACCAACTCCCACCAATTAAATCAATAACTTGGGTAATCAAGGAGGACCACCTCCCCGTGGCAACTATCCCCTCAAGAGGAAGTTCACGGCTCTTGGTGAATCGATCAAGTCCATCATGAAGAAATTGGTCAAGGAAAACCTGATCAAAATCTCTAACTCCGAGCAATACGTGGAACCCATGACCAAACCACCATGGTATAATGAAAATATCCTTTGTGACTTTCACAAGATCAAAGGACATACCACCGCCAATTGCATGAGGCTGAAAAACATCATCCAAGACCTCATCGAGGATAAGATCATCAATATCAAACAGCCAGTGGGAAACCAAGACTTGAAAATATACATGAATCCGATGTCGAACCACAACCAAGGGAACAATCAAGGAAATAATCAAGGGAACAATAAGAGCAAGCCAAAATATGTTAGTGCTAATCTAGTGTATGAGGAGATAGTCAGATGTGTCGATGAAATGGTCACAGTCATAAATGTCAAAGGAGCCAACAACGACTGTGGAGTAACCACATTTGGCGGAAAGGTCACCATTGTCGAGGCACCAGCTAAGACCCCCATTTCTAATACAAAAGCCATCCCCTATAACTATAATGTCATTGAACAGCTAAAGAGAACCCCCGCCCAAATCTCCATCATGGAACTATTGAAAATTTCTACCGCCCATAGAAAGATCCTTGATGAAGCATTAGTTGCATCCACCGTCTCCACCACCCTTGACATAGAGAAGTTCCAGGCTATGGTAGGTAACATCGCTACCCCAAATCTCATTATATTCTTTGACCAAGATTTTCCCCCACAACCATCTCATAACCGCGCACTCCACCTTCAAGTGCTCATCCATAAAAAGAAAGTCAAATGAGTCCTGGTGGATGGAGGTGTAGGCCTTAACATCTTTCCTCTAAAGCTCACAAAGAAATTAGGATTCACCGAGGATTCCATTAATAAGAACAAAAGCATCATGATAAGGGCATATGATGACCAAGAAAGAGTGTCTCAGGTCACTATCAAGATCCCCATCTAAGTGGGATCGACAACTATGGAGACCACCTATTAGGTCCTTGACCTAGACCTACCATATAATATCCTCCTTAGATGCCCCTGGATCCATGGAATGAAGGCAGTGGCCTCGACGTATCACCAATGTATCAAGTTCTGACATCAGAATGAGGAGGTCACTATATATGGGGATCTCGAACCTTTTGCCTATTGCAAAAACTTGGAAGCCAAGTTTTATAAGATCCCCCAAGTACCAAAAAATGATGAAGCACCATCTACTTCATACATCGACCCGGCTAACGTCGCTTCCACTTCTGCGACAGAGACACCCGCCATCCCCGACATATCCGAAATCAAAAACATGATTCAGGACAATGGATGTGGTGACTACAGAATGAAAGGTAATGCATTTGTTGTAGGAGAGTTACCACAACCTCCTAGATCGCATGGACAACCTCAACCTGCTGAAACACTTGCCCATGGTGTTAGGAAAAAACTCCTTTGGATTCCACCATTGGGGGGATCTGAGTAGAGAAAATTTGGATGAGGGAGACATCTCAAACAAATTATACCAAGATGAAAGGCCCACCCCAACCCTATCCATGGATGAAACTAATAGAGGGTTGCAAATGATGTTTGGTATGGGCTATAACATGAACGAAAGCCTTGGAAGAAACGGTGATGGATGACTGGAGCCCATCATTGTAGAAAGAAGAATGTAGAACCTTGGCCTTGGGTATAATCCTCCGAGATAACCATATGTGGTAGAGGTACTCCTAGAAGGGAAGTTAGGTCCTCTCCTCAGGTAATAACAACCACTCCTAGACCACCTATGTGCTTAGGTATCCCACTTGATAACTTCACCTTTGACATCACCGATGTTTGTGCCAGTAGTGACGATGATGATACCATAGTAGGTCTCCCTAGGATCTTTGAAGATTCCACCCTATTAATGATTAGTGCCTCCACAACTGAGTCAAACCAACCAACCCACCGAATCACCTTAGTACACCTACAACTCATCGATCACGATCAATGAGGAACACCAATTCTAGACTCATTGGAAAATGATGAGGCACTCTCAGAATTCATGGGACTAAGGGATATGGTTCCATGTGGGGATCATAAGGTAGGCTTCAATATCACATTAGACACCTAGGCATACTATGGGGAGACGATTGAGTCCTTCAGTCGCAAAAGGAAAATATCGAGAATAAGCTCGGCATTATTGGGTGAAAACCACACTGTGGCACTCTCTAACCACAAAATAATTAAAATAAAGGACACATCCAATGGTGAAAACCTCTCTGAGGCACCAAAGGATGAAGGATTCAATCTCCCCCTACTACTTTAAATCAAGAAAAGTCAACAGTCCTAGCAAAGCAGTTCAACCCCGTCGACTTGGGAATAGAAACAAAACTGCAAATCATTTTTTGTGCCGAGTCTCTCCTAACAGAGGAACAAGAATTGCTAAAAAAATTCCTAAAAGAAAGAAAGGTAAAATTTGCATGGACCTATGCTAACATTCCAGGTCTGGATCCTGAAGTGGTGGTTCATCATTTGGCTATTTACCTTGGAGCAAAAATAGTTAGACAAAAGTTGAGGAAAATGCACCCACAGATAGCCTTGCTCGTAAAGATAGAATTGCAAAAACTCTTAGATGTTGGCTTCATATGCCCGATTGACTATCCATAGTGGGTATCTAATCTTGTGCCAGTCTCAAAACTTAATGGGGGCATCCACATCTCCATAGACTTTAGAGATCTAAACAAAGCATGTCCTAAGGATGATTTTCCACTACCCAACATTGACATGATAGTGGATATGACGGCCGGACATGAGATGCTATCACTAATGGATGGATTATCAGGATATAATCAGATAATGATAGCGAAGGATGACCAACATAAGAAAACCTTTACATGTCCTTGGGGCACCTATTGCTGGAATGTGATGCCATTTGGGTTGAAGAATGTTGGAGCTACATACCAAAGAGACATGATACTGATATTCCACGACATGATCCACAAAACTGTCGAAGATTATGTGGATGACATATTGGCCAAATCAAAGAAGAGACATGATCACATAGCAACTCTAAGTGCAATATTTGATAGGTTACAACAATACAAGGTCAGACTCAACCCAAAGAAGTGTGTCTTTGGGGTACAATCAGGAAAGTTGTTGGTGTACATAATTTCAATGAGAGGGATAGAGGTGGATCCTGCAAAGGTAAAATAAATCCTTGATATGGAAGAACCCCGAACATTAAAGCAACTCAAATGATTACAAGGTAGATTCCAATCCATTAGAAGATTCATAGCACAATTGGTAGATAAGTAGATTGCCTATTCACATTTGCTCCACAAGGGAGTAAAATTCAAGTGGGACAACAAGTACAAACAAGCATTCAACAAAATCAAAGAATATCTACTTACACAACTTGTGTTGATGCCACTGATCATAGGGAAACCCTTGATTCTATACATCTCAGCAATGACAGTCGCCCTTGGTGCCCTTTTAGCACAACATGATGAAAAGGGAACCGAGTGGGCCATTTATTATATCAATATAACAATGGTAGGGTATGATCTCAATTACACAACAATAGAAAAATCTTGCCTAGCAGTGGTGTTTGCAGCCCAGAAATTCAGACACTACATGCTAGCTCATCAAATTAAGCTAATTGCCAAGATAGACCCTCTCAAATATCTATTGTCAAAAGCAATGCTTACAAGAAGAATGGCTAAATGGGTGATGATACTATCTGAACATGACATTGAGTATGTCGAGCGGAAGGTGATCAAAGGAAAATTTACTGTGGACCACCTAGCAAAAGCTCCCCTCTACACAAACAACCCACTCATATCAGAATTTCCAGATGAGTCCCTTTTCAATCTCAGTATGGTCGACCACTGAAAACTTTACTTTGATGGCTCCCACACACAACATGGATTAGGAGCCGATATCTTCTTCATCACCCCCCAAGGGGACTATATACCCAGATCATATGAGTTGGCATTCCCCTATGCAAACAACATTGCAGAATACGAGGCTTTGACCATAGGTCTCAAGATTGCGGCACAGTGGTGAATTATGGCATTAAAAGTCTATGGAGACTCATAGCTTATCATTAACCAAGCCAACGGTGAATACCAAACTAAAGATGATAAGCTCACACCATACAAAAAGGTAGTAGAAAGCCTCAAAGAATCATTCATCGACATCGCCTTTGAGCAAATACCAAGGGAAAACAATAGAGCAGCTGATGCAATGGCAACAATCGGATCCTTGCTAGATATCCCTCACAATGTCTTGAAACATGAATTCCTTGTAGAGCAGCTTCTCGTACAACCTTTCAAGGTACCAGAGTTAGAATATGCGTGTGAACTCATTGGTCCCGGTGATATTTGGTACCATGACATTTACACATACCTGAAATTAGGAATCCTCCCAGCTGACATTACCTCGAACCTAAATCAAAGCTTTGTCAAAAGAGCCTTATGATTTGTCATCCTAGGAGAAACCCTCTTCCGTAGAAGTATCGATGGAACCCTGCTACGTTGGTTAAAACATGAGGAGGCCTTGAGTGATCTAACTGAGGTACACAATGACACTTGCGGTTCACATTCGAGTGGTATAACCTTGGCTAAGAAGTTGCTGAGAACCGGGTATTATTGGCCGACAATGGAAAGAGAGACACATGACTTTGTCAGAAGATGCCTACAATGCCAGCAACATGAAGATATCATTCATGCACCAACTCAAGAGTTACACCCCATTGTTACACCTTGGCCCTTTTCACAATGGGGGCTCGATCTCATAGGTAAAATCTCACCCACCTCATCCAATGGTCACAAGTTCATTATCACCGCCACTGAATATTTCACAAAGTGGGTTGAAGCAATTCCCATGACCTACATCACTGGAAAGTAGATATCCAAGTTCATCTTGAACTACCTCATCTACCGATATAGTGTTCCTCAATCCATTATCTCGGATAATTAGACACCCTTCAAGAATTAGGATGTCCGTGATTTATGTGAAAATTTCAAAATCCAACACTGCTTTTCCACCCCATACTACCCACAAGGCAATGGCCAAGCAGAAGCTACCACTAAGACCATTCTAATAGTCAATGGCTCTGGTCATGACTAGCATCTATAGTTAAACCCCACCTTATGGGCCTACCACACCAACATCCGCACGCCAACAGGCGCCACCCCATTCTCCCTGGTCTACAGATCAGAAGTCATACTTCCAATAGAGATTGAGCTCCCATCCTTGAGAATATCTTTGCAAAACCTCATCACAGATGAGGAATACAGGGTTACAAGACTAAATGAGCTAGAATTACTAGATGAATGGTGCATGGATGCCCTAAATCATCTGCAGGTCTACCAGAATCACCTGAAACAGATCTACAACAAGAAGATCAGGCAACACACCTTCCAAGTCAGTGACCTTGTGCTAAAAGAGAACCAAAAGAATGTACCAAACCCGGATACAAAAGAAAATTTTGAGCCTAACTGGTTGGGACCTTTCATCATCACCGCAAGCTACAAATCAAGGGCATATTAGTTATCAACACTAGAAGGTGAACCTCTGTAGGAGCCCATGAACAGTTGTCATCTCAAAAAGTTCTATGCCTAAGAACTTGCAAGGTATAGAAACAAAAAATACAAAAACAATCAGAAAAAGTCCTGAAAAAATGGTTACCTTGATGAAAATCTGGCAAACAGGCATCTTGATAACAAGAAAAAAATCAAAAAATGCAAAAATCCAAAAATTAGAAAAAGGATTGAAAATAGTAAAGAAAAAAATTATCCTCTAGTGAAAACCACTTTGGTGGCGCTTTGGACAAGTACCTTGGTGAAAACCTGGCAAACAGGCACCAAGGGTAAATAAAGCACTCTCTATCCACCAGGATCTACATGACTCACTCATCCATTCCATCACATTTCATACACCCATCCGCTCGCATTCATACCATAGCCTGAACTGGTGTCCATATCATATTCCACCATAGTACTACTTGGCATATTCCTAAGGTCAGTTTGTCTTACCTTCATCGAAGTAGTCTATCGTACCACACTAAGGGCATGTTCCTACATGCATCGGATCGTATTTGTGTATATCTTTTGTGATCTTCCCAAATTCATCAGAAAAAACCAAAAACATTCAAAAAATTCATCAAAAAATCCAAAAACATCAAAAATCATCAAAAAACTCAAAAACATGTCAAAATATCAGAAAATCTTCAAAAACTTCATCATTGAATTTTATCAATTTTTCACCTTGTTCGAACTACGTCGTATCTGAGCTTGAACATAGGCAAGGTTGATCTTTGATCATCCCCCGAGAAATTTAGGTCAGTCCTTAGGTGTCCGTCACATTGGCAATTCGTTTGCCCATCTATCTTTTCATTGAGACAGGTACATCACCAGTGGATCTACATGGTTAGTAGTTTCATTTGTGTCTTCAATTTTCATCCTATAGAAAATAATTTTATTTTTGGTTTTTTATCTTTGGTCTTCTATGCTTCATCCTCCAAAAACTAAGTTATCCCCCTAAACACAGCTGCAAACAAAACATTAGCAAAAACAAAACAAGACAAAAATGACAAATCAAAACGCAAAAGTATGAAAGTTAATGAAAAAAAATGGAAATTCGTATTACCAGGAAGATGCCAATTTTGAACCCATAGATGCATTGCGAGTTTGATAGGCGGATGTGGTTCGATGTTGGCAGTCGGATGTGGTGCAATGTTGACAATCAGATGCGGTGCAGAATGTCATGGATGCGATTCGTGTTTTCAGATGCAGAGCAAGATGTATAAGATGCGGTTTGCTAGAATAGATGTGTCATTTCTTCAATCAATTGCAGTTTTCCATACCTATACCTACAAAAAAAAATATAGAAAAACCAAAAATCGTACGAAAACTACAAAAAAAAAAAAAGCGTCAGGTTCACCAATGTATCAATTGGTTATTTTTCAAGTGATGGTTTTAGCGGATTAGATTAAATAAATACCCAAAGAAGCTATGGAATACAAAGAAAGCAAATAATAAACAATTATATTAGATATCCATCAAAGCTTCCATGATTCACTTCCATAGCACCTCCTAGCTTGCAGCATATGATTGTTGCCCTTAGATGTGTGTGTGAGTAATTTGACTATGACATTGTCCTATGCAAGTTTTGAAGGATTCGATGAAAAAATACTATGACAAAAGATTATGCCTATGAGAAAATAATTAATTAAGCTAAGCTAAATGCAAAGTAAATTCTAAGCATGAAATGTCTGTATTAATGAAGTGGTTTTTTTAATAATGAAGTGGTCCCTAAATTGTGAGCAAAATTGTGAGAAAAATTATAAAAAATGCCATTTTGGATGAACGAATGAGATTAAAAGCTGACAAAGCCTAAAATCAATGGGCGAGATTTCATGTGACAATCCCTAATTAAGGTTAGGGCAAGATTGTTAAATGAGTGGTCAAGATGTCATTTGATAAAATCAAATCGACAGTCGAGAATAAATGTGATAATTAGTCAAAAAGATAAAGATTTTCAAAAATCAAGAAGATAAAGACTGTTTGATTTGTAAGATTCGAAAACTCGAGAATTTGCTCAATTACTTGATTTTTGGAAGAAGGTTACCATTTTGAATTAAATTAATTCAAAATAATGATTTTATGTGACAATAAATAATGTTTTTCAGATTATTTACTAAAATGAAGAGATAGTTAATAAAATAAAATCATTTTAAATAATTTCATTTATTAAAAATGAGAGAAATGTTAAATTAGGTAATTAAATAATTAAAGATAATCATTTAATTTAGAGGATTATGACCGATAATTAAATAAATTAATAAATTCATTTAATTATGAGAATTAGTGACATATTAAATAAACAAATAAAATTCATTTATTTAATAATTAGGAAGAATAAATGAATAAAGGTAATTAAATAAATTAATAAATTTATTTAATTGTAAGAAGACAATAGACAATTAATGACATATTGAATAAATAAATATAATTTATTTATTTAATAATCATGAAGAATACAATAGACATGAATTAATTGAATAATAATGAATTCCTTAATTAATAGTCGAATGTGGACCAAGGACATAATCAAATGTCATAATTATGCTAGGATGAAAGTGGTAAAATAGAGCTTGTAGGCTACTCTATTGCTAAATCTACTGTTTACAAGTCTTTTGAATTAGTTTGCCAATCCGAACTGAACCTTTACAAATTTGGCAGAGTGCCATACTTATAGAACTTGCTCGCGTGAACTAGAGCTAGGGTTACAAAGAAGCTCAACCACCAACTAAATTGGCCCCGATAGCTAACAATAACTTGCCATCCAATAATGAATGCAACAAGAGCCCCTTTAGGTTGATCTAGGATTAGACAAAGCCAGGGTACAACACCTCGAACCACACCCACCATTAATGCTCCACCTGTGTGAGCAACAACACACGTGAACACCAACATGAATATCAACCACCAATCAGACTCGAGTTGGGAAAACAAATGACTCAGATAAAAAAAAACCAGGTTGAGGCCCACCATGTCACGTCTGCCCACCATTAATGGCCACTGACCAAATCGACCTTGTGTGTAGGGATGGGTTTCGTCATAGCAGTCACAAAGTGCACTTGACTGCACCCGTAGATCTCACCAAATCTTCAAAGTACACCCAGCAACCCCAGCTTGATCCAACTTGCATTCAAAAAGGCCACCATTAATGCTCAATACATCATCAAAATCCAAGTCGATCCATAGAGTTCCTAAGGCAATAAAATCACACATAAACCCAGGCAAAAGTGGAACCAAAGACAAACGGAGGTGGAGCCACGAGTAGGGCAGGGAAAAAGACACAAAATAGGAGGAGGCGGAGGCGGAGACAAAACCAAAATGAGAACGAGAGGAAAATAGGAGGAGGTAGAGATAGAACCAAGATGGGAAAGGAAGGGAAATAGGCGAAGGTAGAAATGAAACCAAAATGGGAAAGGAGGTAAATAGGCAGAGGTGGAAATGGAACCAAGATGGGAAAGGAAGGGAAACAAGTGGAGGCAAAAAAAAAACCAACCCCGACGGAGGCAGAGATGGGAAAGGAAGGGAAACAGGTAGAGGTGGAAATGAAACCAACCCCGATGGAGGCGGAAATAGAGTCAACCCTAGCGAAGGCAAAAACGAAATGGGAACAGGAACCAAACCATGAACTTTATGAAAGTTCATAGTTAAGTTCCATCCCAATCCTAGTTCTAGCAAAAGAAAGGAATACCGAAGCAAACCCAAGGGAAACAGGCCAACCCAAAGGTGAAACACAATGAGACGAAAAAAGATGTGGAAGCAAGAAGCATAGCCATAATGGGAATGAGAACAAAACCATGAACTTTACCAAAGTTTAGAGTTAAGTTCCATCCCAATTTTGCCTCTGACAAATGAAGGAAAAAGAGAAGTGAAGAAAACCTGAGGAAAACCAACCCAAAGGCCGAAGACAAACAAAACAATAGGGAAAACAAGAACACGAGAGGCGGAGCCATAACGAGAATATAAACCAAATCATGAACTTCACGAAAGTTCAAAGTTAAGATCCATCTCGGTCTCGCCTCCGACAAATGAAGGAAAAAGAGAAGCGAAGAAAACCTAAGGGAGGAAAGCGATCCTTAGGAAAAAACAAACAAAACGAAGAAGAAAGCAAAAGAGCGAGAGTAGAGATGCAACGGGAATGGGAACCAAACCATGAACTTAGTGAAAGTTCAAAGTCAAGTTCCATCCTGGTTCTGCCTCTAAAAAATGAAGGAAAAAGGAAAACAAAGGAAAAACTAAGGGAGAAAACCAACCCTTAGGACTCAAACAAAACACCCAGGGGAAAAAATAGAAGGCAAAAAGAAGACCACCCCAAAGAGGACATCCACAAGACCCCAAAACCACCAGGAACTCAACACAAAAGCACCCACAACCAAGGCAAGCGCCAAAGACCAAAACCCTAATATTTTTAAATATAAGTAGAAAAGAGGGAGAAAACCACAGAAACGGGCCAAAAGGGCAGGCCAAGAGAGGGTCCCCACTTTCAGTGGGGCGTGTGTGAAAAATTGCACAACAAACTAGAACTATCCCCCTTCAATGAATTCCATCGGGCCTTGGCACACTCAAACCTGATGAAGCAAGTGGAGTTGATGCCTGTACCTAAAAGCTACATCAAACTACACGGTCAACTGAAACAACATTTATAACCGAAGACACACTTTGAAGAAGAATCACAGCGTAGCAGGGCACTCATGGATGAGTACTTCTAAATTGTCTCCTTGACTGAACTACCATAAAACATAACATCTAACATCAATCACATCATAGTACCATCACAAACATTACAAAACAATTAATACCATCATAATCATGTCATCTCATGAAAATAAATAGAGGATCATAAAGTAAAGTGTATCATCAAGTGAGTTTGACAACTAATCATGCAATCCATGACATAAAGCATCAAAGTAACATAGTCTCAAAAGGATCTAACAACTATCAACAATTTAAAACAACTAAAAGGAATTGAAGGATGAGAAACGTGGCACTCTCCTAGAACACTACCAAGAGAGATCTTCTATTTTGATCAATCCAATGGAATAAATCAACATAGACACTATAAAATAGCTAAAGATCCTACAACTTGTTGCTTCATTAATAGAGGAAGAGATACCAAAGTTCACAGAATTCTTGAAAGCCAATCAAATCAACTTTTATTTTTCATATGCAGATATTCTTGGACTAGATCCTAATCTCATCATGCATCATTTGTCTATAATTTTGGGGGAAAAACCAGTAGAGAAAAAACTTAGAAAGATGCATCTAGATGTCACATTGGTGGTCAAAGTGGAGTTGAAGAAACTATTAGATGTAGGGTTATTTCAAACCATTGACTATGTAGAATGGATCTCTAACATTGTACCCCTATCAAAATCGGATGAGTGTATCAAAATTTGTATAGATTTTTGGGATCTGAATAAAGCATGTCTAAAAGAATATTTTCCTCTACCTAACATTGACACAATTGTGGACCTGACAGATGGACACACCATCTATTCACTTATGGATGGATTCTTAGGATATAATAAGATCAAGATCGTGACTGAGGATCAATACAAGACTGCTTTCACGTGTCCTTGGGGTACCTATTGTTGGAATGTGATGCCATTTGGACTCAAAAATGTAGGTGCAACCTATGAACAAGCTATGAACACTATTTTTTATGACATGATGCACACTTTCATGGAAGATTATGTGGATGATCTATTAGAAAAATACTATACAAGAGAGGGACATCTCGAAATCCTATCTAAAATCTTTTTCAGAATGGAGAAATTCAAGGTTAGACTCAATCCAAAGAAGTGTCTTTTTGGGGTCAAATTTGGAAATCTTTAAGGACACATTGTTTCAGAAAAGGGAATAGAGGTAGATCCAAAAAAAATCCAAGCTATCATGGAGATTCCACCACCAAGAAATATTAGTCAACTTCTATCCCTGCATGGAAAACTACAAGCTATCGGGAGGTTTATTCCACAATTAGAAGACAAGAATTTTCCTTTCATGCATCTCTTGCACAAAAATGTTCCTTTCAAATGGGAAGAAAAGTGTGAAGTGGAGTTCAATCAAATCAAGAAATATCTGATGAGTCCACCATTCTTAGTTCCACTAGTACTAGGAAAGTTGCTCATACTTTACATTTCAGCCACAGAGGTATCCTTGAGGGCATTGTTGGCACAAGAGGATAACAGGGGAAAATAATGAGTTGTATACAACATTAGTGGGACCTTGAAAAGTTATGAGATCAAATACACTTTTATTGAAAAGGATTGTTTACTAGTAGTGTTTGATTTCCAAAATATGCGACACTATATGTTAGCCCACACAATTAAACTTGTGGCCAAAATTGATCTATTAAAGTACCTCTTGAATAAATATACCTTAAACAGGTATGCTAGCCAAATGGGTAATGATCTTGAGTGAGTTTGATATCCACTATGTAGATCGAAAATCCATTAAAGGAAAAGTCATAGCAGATCAGCTGGTTGAAGCACCCTTCCAAGTAGATCATCTGATGCACATTGAATTTCCTGATGCAGATGTTTTCACAATAACAACAAAGTAGTCATGTACACTAT
>CM021102.1:284919319-284951341 GCA_007115665.2 Sequoiadendron giganteum | reverse complement strand
CTTCAGTCGCAAAAGGAAAATATCGAGAATAAGCTCGGCATTATTGGGTGAAAACCACACTGTGGCACTCTCTAACCACAAAATAATTAAAATAAAGGACACATCCAATGGTGAAAACCTCTCTGAGGCACCAAAGGATGAAGGATTCAATCTCCCCCTACTACTTTAAATCAAGAAAAGTCAACAGTCCTAGCAAAGCAGTTCAACCCCGTCGACTTGGGAATAGAAACAAAACTGCAAATCATTTTTTGTGCCGAGTCTCTCCTAACAGAGGAACAAGAATTGCTAAAAAAATTCCTAAAAGAAAGAAAGGTAAAATTTGCATGGACCTATGCTAACATTCCAGGTCTGGATCCTGAAGTGGTGGTTCATCATTTGGCTATTTACCTTGGAGCAAAAATAGTTAGACAAAAGTTGAGGAAAATGCACCCACAGATAGCCTTGCTCGTAAAGATAGAATTGCAAAAACTCTTAGATGTTGGCTTCATATGCCCGATTGACTATCCATAGTGGGTATCTAATCTTGTGCCAGTCTCAAAACTTAATGGGGGCATCCACATCTCCATAGACTTTAGAGATCTAAACAAAGCATGTCCTAAGGATGATTTTCCACTACCCAACATTGACATGATAGTGGATATGACGGCCGGACATGAGATGCTATCACTAATGGATGGATTATCAGGATATAATCAGATAATGATAGCGAAGGATGACCAACATAAGAAAACCTTTACATGTCCTTGGGGCACCTATTGCTGGAATGTGATGCCATTTGGGTTGAAGAATGTTGGAGCTACATACCAAAGAGACATGATACTGATATTCCACGACATGATCCACAAAACTGTCGAAGATTATGTGGATGACATATTGGCCAAATCAAAGAAGAGACATGATCACATAGCAACTCTAAGTGCAATATTTGATAGGTTACAACAATACAAGGTCAGACTCAACCCAAAGAAGTGTGTCTTTGGGGTACAATCAGGAAAGTTGTTGGTGTACATAATTTCAATGAGAGGGATAGAGGTGGATCCTGCAAAGGTAAAATAAATCCTTGATATGGAAGAACCCCGAACATTAAAGCAACTCAAATGATTACAAGGTAGATTCCAATCCATTAGAAGATTCATAGCACAATTGGTAGATAAGTAGATTGCCTATTCACATTTGCTCCACAAGGGAGTAAAATTCAAGTGGGACAACAAGTACAAACAAGCATTCAACAAAATCAAAGAATATCTACTTACACAACTTGTGTTGATGCCACTGATCATAGGGAAACCCTTGATTCTATACATCTCAGCAATGACAGTCGCCCTTGGTGCCCTTTTAGCACAACATGATGAAAAGGGAACCGAGTGGGCCATTTATTATATCAATATAACAATGGTAGGGTATGATCTCAATTACACAACAATAGAAAAATCTTGCCTAGCAGTGGTGTTTGCAGCCCAGAAATTCAGACACTACATGCTAGCTCATCAAATTAAGCTAATTGCCAAGATAGACCCTCTCAAATATCTATTGTCAAAAGCAATGCTTACAAGAAGAATGGCTAAATGGGTGATGATACTATCTGAACATGACATTGAGTATGTCGAGCGGAAGGTGATCAAAGGAAAATTTACTGTGGACCACCTAGCAAAAGCTCCCCTCTACACAAACAACCCACTCATATCAGAATTTCCAGATGAGTCCCTTTTCAATCTCAGTATGGTCGACCACTGAAAACTTTACTTTGATGGCTCCCACACACAACATGGATTAGGAGCCGATATCTTCTTCATCACCCCCCAAGGGGACTATATACCCAGATCATATGAGTTGGCATTCCCCTATGCAAACAACATTGCAGAATACGAGGCTTTGACCATAGGTCTCAAGATTGCGGCACAGTGGTGAATTATGGCATTAAAAGTCTATGGAGACTCATAGCTTATCATTAACCAAGCCAACGGTGAATACCAAACTAAAGATGATAAGCTCACACCATACAAAAAGGTAGTAGAAAGCCTCAAAGAATCATTCATCGACATCGCCTTTGAGCAAATACCAAGGGAAAACAATAGAGCAGCTGATGCAATGGCAACAATCGGATCCTTGCTAGATATCCCTCACAATGTCTTGAAACATGAATTCCTTGTAGAGCAGCTTCTCGTACAACCTTTCAAGGTACCAGAGTTAGAATATGCGTGTGAACTCATTGGTCCCGGTGATATTTGGTACCATGACATTTACACATACCTGAAATTAGGAATCCTCCCAGCTGACATTACCTCGAACCTAAATCAAAGCTTTGTCAAAAGAGCCTTATGATTTGTCATCCTAGGAGAAACCCTCTTCCGTAGAAGTATCGATGGAACCCTGCTACGTTGGTTAAAACATGAGGAGGCCTTGAGTGATCTAACTGAGGTACACAATGACACTTGCGGTTCACATTCGAGTGGTATAACCTTGGCTAAGAAGTTGCTGAGAACCGGGTATTATTGGCCGACAATGGAAAGAGAGACACATGACTTTGTCAGAAGATGCCTACAATGCCAGCAACATGAAGATATCATTCATGCACCAACTCAAGAGTTACACCCCATTGTTACACCTTGGCCCTTTTCACAATGGGGGCTCGATCTCATAGGTAAAATCTCACCCACCTCATCCAATGGTCACAAGTTCATTATCACCGCCACTGAATATTTCACAAAGTGGGTTGAAGCAATTCCCATGACCTACATCACTGGAAAGTAGATATCCAAGTTCATCTTGAACTACCTCATCTACCGATATAGTGTTCCTCAATCCATTATCTCGGATAATTAGACACCCTTCAAGAATTAGGATGTCCGTGATTTATGTGAAAATTTCAAAATCCAACACTGCTTTTCCACCCCATACTACCCACAAGGCAATGGCCAAGCAGAAGCTACCACTAAGACCATTCTAATAGTCAATGGCTCTGGTCATGACTAGCATCTATAGTTAAACCCCACCTTATGGGCCTACCACACCAACATCCGCACGCCAACAGGCGCCACCCCATTCTCCCTGGTCTACAGATCAGAAGTCATACTTCCAATAGAGATTGAGCTCCCATCCTTGAGAATATCTTTGCAAAACCTCATCACAGATGAGGAATACAGGGTTACAAGACTAAATGAGCTAGAATTACTAGATGAATGGTGCATGGATGCCCTAAATCATCTGCAGGTCTACCAGAATCACCTGAAACAGATCTACAACAAGAAGATCAGGCAACACACCTTCCAAGTCAGTGACCTTGTGCTAAAAGAGAACCAAAAGAATGTACCAAACCCGGATACAAAAGAAAATTTTGAGCCTAACTGGTTGGGACCTTTCATCATCACCGCAAGCTACAAATCAAGGGCATATTAGTTATCAACACTAGAAGGTGAACCTCTGTAGGAGCCCATGAACAGTTGTCATCTCAAAAAGTTCTATGCCTAAGAACTTGCAAGGTATAGAAACAAAAAATACAAAAACAATCAGAAAAAGTCCTGAAAAAATGGTTACCTTGATGAAAATCTGGCAAACAGGCATCTTGATAACAAGAAAAAAATCAAAAAATGCAAAAATCCAAAAATTAGAAAAAGGATTGAAAATAGTAAAGAAAAAAATTATCCTCTAGTGAAAACCACTTTGGTGGCGCTTTGGACAAGTACCTTGGTGAAAACCTGGCAAACAGGCACCAAGGGTAAATAAAGCACTCTCTATCCACCAGGATCTACATGACTCACTCATCCATTCCATCACATTTCATACACCCATCCGCTCGCATTCATACCATAGCCTGAACTGGTGTCCATATCATATTCCACCATAGTACTACTTGGCATATTCCTAAGGTCAGTTTGTCTTACCTTCATCGAAGTAGTCTATCGTACCACACTAAGGGCATGTTCCTACATGCATCGGATCGTATTTGTGTATATCTTTTGTGATCTTCCCAAATTCATCAGAAAAAACCAAAAACATTCAAAAAATTCATCAAAAAATCCAAAAACATCAAAAATCATCAAAAAACTCAAAAACATGTCAAAATATCAGAAAATCTTCAAAAACTTCATCATTGAATTTTATCAATTTTTCACCTTGTTCGAACTACGTCGTATCTGAGCTTGAACATAGGCAAGGTTGATCTTTGATCATCCCCCGAGAAATTTAGGTCAGTCCTTAGGTGTCCGTCACATTGGCAATTCGTTTGCCCATCTATCTTTTCATTGAGACAGGTACATCACCAGTGGATCTACATGGTTAGTAGTTTCATTTGTGTCTTCAATTTTCATCCTATAGAAAATAATTTTATTTTTGGTTTTTTATCTTTGGTCTTCTATGCTTCATCCTCCAAAAACTAAGTTATCCCCCTAAACACAGCTGCAAACAAAACATTAGCAAAAACAAAACAAGACAAAAATGACAAATCAAAACGCAAAAGTATGAAAGTTAATGAAAAAAAATGGAAATTCGTATTACCAGGAAGATGCCAATTTTGAACCCATAGATGCATTGCGAGTTTGATAGGCGGATGTGGTTCGATGTTGGCAGTCGGATGTGGTGCAATGTTGACAATCAGATGCGGTGCAGAATGTCATGGATGCGATTCGTGTTTTCAGATGCAGAGCAAGATGTATAAGATGCGGTTTGCTAGAATAGATGTGTCATTTCTTCAATCAATTGCAGTTTTCCATACCTATACCTACAAAAAAAAATATAGAAAAACCAAAAATCGTACGAAAACTACAAAAAAAAAAAAAGCGTCAGGTTCACCAATGTATCAATTGGTTATTTTTCAAGTGATGGTTTTAGCGGATTAGATTAAATAAATACCCAAAGAAGCTATGGAATACAAAGAAAGCAAATAATAAACAATTATATTAGATATCCATCAAAGCTTCCATGATTCACTTCCATAGCACCTCCTAGCTTGCAGCATATGATTGTTGCCCTTAGATGTGTGTGTGAGTAATTTGACTATGACATTGTCCTATGCAAGTTTTGAAGGATTCGATGAAAAAATACTATGACAAAAGATTATGCCTATGAGAAAATAATTAATTAAGCTAAGCTAAATGCAAAGTAAATTCTAAGCATGAAATGTCTGTATTAATGAAGTGGTTTTTTTAATAATGAAGTGGTCCCTAAATTGTGAGCAAAATTGTGAGAAAAATTATAAAAAATGCCATTTTGGATGAACGAATGAGATTAAAAGCTGACAAAGCCTAAAATCAATGGGCGAGATTTCATGTGACAATCCCTAATTAAGGTTAGGGCAAGATTGTTAAATGAGTGGTCAAGATGTCATTTGATAAAATCAAATCGACAGTCGAGAATAAATGTGATAATTAGTCAAAAAGATAAAGATTTTCAAAAATCAAGAAGATAAAGACTGTTTGATTTGTAAGATTCGAAAACTCGAGAATTTGCTCAATTACTTGATTTTTGGAAGAAGGTTACCATTTTGAATTAAATTAATTCAAAATAATGATTTTATGTGACAATAAATAATGTTTTTCAGATTATTTACTAAAATGAAGAGATAGTTAATAAAATAAAATCATTTTAAATAATTTCATTTATTAAAAATGAGAGAAATGTTAAATTAGGTAATTAAATAATTAAAGATAATCATTTAATTTAGAGGATTATGACCGATAATTAAATAAATTAATAAATTCATTTAATTATGAGAATTAGTGACATATTAAATAAACAAATAAAATTCATTTATTTAATAATTAGGAAGAATAAATGAATAAAGGTAATTAAATAAATTAATAAATTTATTTAATTGTAAGAAGACAATAGACAATTAATGACATATTGAATAAATAAATATAATTTATTTATTTAATAATCATGAAGAATACAATAGACATGAATTAATTGAATAATAATGAATTCCTTAATTAATAGTCGAATGTGGACCAAGGACATAATCAAATGTCATAATTATGCTAGGATGAAAGTGGTAAAATAGAGCTTGTAGGCTACTCTATTGCTAAATCTACTGTTTACAAGTCTTTTGAATTAGTTTGCCAATCCGAACTGAACCTTTACAAATTTGGCAGAGTGCCATACTTATAGAACTTGCTCGCGTGAACTAGAGCTAGGGTTACAAAGAAGCTCAACCACCAACTAAATTGGCCCCGATAGCTAACAATAACTTGCCATCCAATAATGAATGCAACAAGAGCCCCTTTAGGTTGATCTAGGATTAGACAAAGCCAGGGTACAACACCTCGAACCACACCCACCATTAATGCTCCACCTGTGTGAGCAACAACACACGTGAACACCAACATGAATATCAACCACCAATCAGACTCGAGTTGGGAAAACAAATGACTCAGATAAAAAAAAACCAGGTTGAGGCCCACCATGTCACGTCTGCCCACCATTAATGGCCACTGACCAAATCGACCTTGTGTGTAGGGATGGGTTTCGTCATAGCAGTCACAAAGTGCACTTGACTGCACCCGTAGATCTCACCAAATCTTCAAAGTACACCCAGCAACCCCAGCTTGATCCAACTTGCATTCAAAAAGGCCACCATTAATGCTCAATACATCATCAAAATCCAAGTCGATCCATAGAGTTCCTAAGGCAATAAAATCACACATAAACCCAGGCAAAAGTGGAACCAAAGACAAACGGAGGTGGAGCCACGAGTAGGGCAGGGAAAAAGACACAAAATAGGAGGAGGCGGAGGCGGAGACAAAACCAAAATGAGAACGAGAGGAAAATAGGAGGAGGTAGAGATAGAACCAAGATGGGAAAGGAAGGGAAATAGGCGAAGGTAGAAATGAAACCAAAATGGGAAAGGAGGTAAATAGGCAGAGGTGGAAATGGAACCAAGATGGGAAAGGAAGGGAAACAAGTGGAGGCAAAAAAAAAACCAACCCCGACGGAGGCAGAGATGGGAAAGGAAGGGAAACAGGTAGAGGTGGAAATGAAACCAACCCCGATGGAGGCGGAAATAGAGTCAACCCTAGCGAAGGCAAAAACGAAATGGGAACAGGAACCAAACCATGAACTTTATGAAAGTTCATAGTTAAGTTCCATCCCAATCCTAGTTCTAGCAAAAGAAAGGAATACCGAAGCAAACCCAAGGGAAACAGGCCAACCCAAAGGTGAAACACAATGAGACGAAAAAAGATGTGGAAGCAAGAAGCATAGCCATAATGGGAATGAGAACAAAACCATGAACTTTACCAAAGTTTAGAGTTAAGTTCCATCCCAATTTTGCCTCTGACAAATGAAGGAAAAAGAGAAGTGAAGAAAACCTGAGGAAAACCAACCCAAAGGCCGAAGACAAACAAAACAATAGGGAAAACAAGAACACGAGAGGCGGAGCCATAACGAGAATATAAACCAAATCATGAACTTCACGAAAGTTCAAAGTTAAGATCCATCTCGGTCTCGCCTCCGACAAATGAAGGAAAAAGAGAAGCGAAGAAAACCTAAGGGAGGAAAGCGATCCTTAGGAAAAAACAAACAAAACGAAGAAGAAAGCAAAAGAGCGAGAGTAGAGATGCAACGGGAATGGGAACCAAACCATGAACTTAGTGAAAGTTCAAAGTCAAGTTCCATCCTGGTTCTGCCTCTAAAAAATGAAGGAAAAAGGAAAACAAAGGAAAAACTAAGGGAGAAAACCAACCCTTAGGACTCAAACAAAACACCCAGGGGAAAAAATAGAAGGCAAAAAGAAGACCACCCCAAAGAGGACATCCACAAGACCCCAAAACCACCAGGAACTCAACACAAAAGCACCCACAACCAAGGCAAGCGCCAAAGACCAAAACCCTAATATTTTTAAATATAAGTAGAAAAGAGGGAGAAAACCACAGAAACGGGCCAAAAGGGCAGGCCAAGAGAGGGTCCCCACTTTCAGTGGGGCGTGTGTGAAAAATTGCACAACAAACTAGAACTATCCCCCTTCAATGAATTCCATCGGGCCTTGGCACACTCAAACCTGATGAAGCAAGTGGAGTTGATGCCTGTACCTAAAAGCTACATCAAACTACACGGTCAACTGAAACAACATTTATAACCGAAGACACACTTTGAAGAAGAATCACAGCGTAGCAGGGCACTCATGGATGAGTACTTCTAAATTGTCTCCTTGACTGAACTACCATAAAACATAACATCTAACATCAATCACATCATAGTACCATCACAAACATTACAAAACAATTAATACCATCATAATCATGTCATCTCATGAAAATAAATAGAGGATCATAAAGTAAAGTGTATCATCAAGTGAGTTTGACAACTAATCATGCAATCCATGACATAAAGCATCAAAGTAACATAGTCTCAAAAGGATCTAACAACTATCAACAATTTAAAACAACTAAAAGGAATTGAAGGATGAGAAACGTGGCACTCTCCTAGAACACTACCAAGAGAGATCTTCTATTTTGATCAATCCAATGGAATAAATCAACATAGACACTATAAAATAGCTAAAGATCCTACAACTTGTTGCTTCATTAATAGAGGAAGAGATACCAAAGTTCACAGAATTCTTGAAAGCCAATCAAATCAACTTTTATTTTTCATATGCAGATATTCTTGGACTAGATCCTAATCTCATCATGCATCATTTGTCTATAATTTTGGGGGAAAAACCAGTAGAGAAAAAACTTAGAAAGATGCATCTAGATGTCACATTGGTGGTCAAAGTGGAGTTGAAGAAACTATTAGATGTAGGGTTATTTCAAACCATTGACTATGTAGAATGGATCTCTAACATTGTACCCCTATCAAAATCGGATGAGTGTATCAAAATTTGTATAGATTTTTGGGATCTGAATAAAGCATGTCTAAAAGAATATTTTCCTCTACCTAACATTGACACAATTGTGGACCTGACAGATGGACACACCATCTATTCACTTATGGATGGATTCTTAGGATATAATAAGATCAAGATCGTGACTGAGGATCAATACAAGACTGCTTTCACGTGTCCTTGGGGTACCTATTGTTGGAATGTGATGCCATTTGGACTCAAAAATGTAGGTGCAACCTATGAACAAGCTATGAACACTATTTTTTATGACATGATGCACACTTTCATGGAAGATTATGTGGATGATCTATTAGAAAAATACTATACAAGAGAGGGACATCTCGAAATCCTATCTAAAATCTTTTTCAGAATGGAGAAATTCAAGGTTAGACTCAATCCAAAGAAGTGTCTTTTTGGGGTCAAATTTGGAAATCTTTAAGGACACATTGTTTCAGAAAAGGGAATAGAGGTAGATCCAAAAAAAATCCAAGCTATCATGGAGATTCCACCACCAAGAAATATTAGTCAACTTCTATCCCTGCATGGAAAACTACAAGCTATCGGGAGGTTTATTCCACAATTAGAAGACAAGAATTTTCCTTTCATGCATCTCTTGCACAAAAATGTTCCTTTCAAATGGGAAGAAAAGTGTGAAGTGGAGTTCAATCAAATCAAGAAATATCTGATGAGTCCACCATTCTTAGTTCCACTAGTACTAGGAAAGTTGCTCATACTTTACATTTCAGCCACAGAGGTATCCTTGAGGGCATTGTTGGCACAAGAGGATAACAGGGGAAAATAATGAGTTGTATACAACATTAGTGGGACCTTGAAAAGTTATGAGATCAAATACACTTTTATTGAAAAGGATTGTTTACTAGTAGTGTTTGATTTCCAAAATATGCGACACTATATGTTAGCCCACACAATTAAACTTGTGGCCAAAATTGATCTATTAAAGTACCTCTTGAATAAATATACCTTAAACAGGTATGCTAGCCAAATGGGTAATGATCTTGAGTGAGTTTGATATCCACTATGTAGATCGAAAATCCATTAAAGGAAAAGTCATAGCAGATCAGCTGGTTGAAGCACCCTTCCAAGTAGATCATCTGATGCACATTGAATTTCCTGATGCAGATGTTTTCACAATAACAACAAAGTAGTCATGTACACTATATTTTGATGGATCCTATACACAACATGACTTGGGGGCAGGAATTTTATTTATCACACCTTAGGGGCATACTATTCCACAATCCTATCAATTAATGTTTCCTTGCACCAATGACATAGCCGAATATGAAGCATTGATTACTGGAATGAGAGTAGCATTGGAATGGAGGATCACAAAGCTGAAAGTCTATGGTGATTCATAACTTTTCATTAACCAAATTAATGATGATTATCATACTAGGGATGACAAGCTGATGCCTTAATAAGACCATGGTTTATGATTTTAAGAAATATTTTGTTAAAATCAAGTTCACATAGATTCCGAGAATTGAAATCAAAGTTGCACACACCATGGCTACAATTTCTTCACTACTACAACTATCAAGAAATAAAAATCAATATGAATTCCTTTTGGGACAATTGTTTACCCTTGCATATGATAATTCCAAGACCCAAATCATTTGTCATCTGGATGGTTTTGATTCCCTGTTATATGGAAAGATCTATACCTACTTGAAAGATAATATCTTACCCCTCAATTTTTCCCAGAATGAAAAGAGAACCTTTATACACCAATCTTCTCGATATGCCTTAATCACTGACACCCTTTACCGACATTGTCTTGAACATGATGAATCTGAAAAATCCTTACACAAAGTTCATGGAGGTATTTGTGGAACTCACTCAAGTGGATTGACCTTAGCTAAGAAACTTGTCAAAATGGGTTATTATAGGCAAACTATGGAAAGGGAATCTTTTACCTTTGTAAAGAAATTTCCAAAGTGTTAGATCCATGGGAGCCTTATACATGCACGTACACAAGAATTGCAACCTTTCATTACAACATGGCCTTTTTCTTAGTGGGGACTTAATCTTGTTGGTAAAATTCATCTGTCTTCATCCAATGGACACACATTTATAATCATGGCTATAAAATATTTTACCAAGTGAATTGAATTTGTCCCTTTGATAATAGTAATTGGCTAGAAAATTTCATCCTTTATCTTGAATTACATCATATGTCGGTATGGCATTCCCAGCTCCATCATCACTGATAATGGGAGACCTTTTAAGAATCAATATGTTGAAGAACTTTCCGAAAAGATTCCATATCCAACATATGTTCTCTACACCCTATTATCCATAGGGAAATGGCCAAGCAGAGGCTTCAAATAAAACAATCCTAAAAATCTTGAAGAAGACAGTAAATGATGTCGGTCGTGATTGGCATGTTCAATTGAATCTAGCTTTGTGGGCCTATAGAACTAGCATTCAAACACCAACATGAGCCACCCCATATGAATTGGTGTATGGAGTTGAAGCTATCTTTCCATTAGAAGTTGAAATACCATCCCTCAAAGTCTCATTGAAGGGACTCATAACAAATGAAGAATACAAAGTTTCCCAACTGCAAGAACTGTAACTGCTAGATGAGAGATAACATGTAGCTGATCAATTGAAGGGTTATCAACAACTCATATCCCATAGTTACAATCATAGAGTCAAACCACGAAAATTTCAAGTGGGTGACCTGGTCCTGAAGGAAAACCCCTGAAATCAACAAGATAGGGAGAAGAAAGGAAAGTTTGAACCAAATTGGCTTGGTCCATTTGTCATTGTTGTAGTATATGGTTCTAGAGCTTATCAACTATCTACACCTGAAGTGGACTTGTTTGAATAACCAATCAATAAAATTCATCTTAAGAACTTCTATGTTTGAACTAAACAACATAAATAGTCCTAAAAAAAAAAAGATAAAAAAAATTAGAAAAAGTTATGAAAAAAAATACAAAAAATAGAAAAAGTCCCGAAAAAAAAAATCCTTAAAAATCAGAAAAGTCTTGAAAAAATTCATAAAAACTAGAAAATGTCTTGGAAAAATGGCCACCCTGATGAAAACTTGGAAAATAGGCATCTTGGTGACAAAAAAAAAAATCAAACAAGAGAAAATACAAAAAACAAGTGAAAAATAAAAAAAATTGTTGCCTTGATGAAAACCTGGCAAACAAGTGTCTTGGTAACAACCAAAAAAATCATAAAATCTCAAAAAGTGCAATAAAAACAAGTGGTGAAAACCTAACAATCAGGTACTATTTGTGAACAAGTTTTCTCTTCCATCTATTAGTTTATGTCCTCCATCATATCAGCATAACCATCATATCAGCATCATATCTATCCATCATTTGCACATCATAGAGGCAATCGGGTTTCATCATGGTTTGGTTTACATTGTAAATATCCATAAAAATTGGTTGTGTCCAACTAGGAGAAAAATATAGACTCAATGGGGGCAACTGACTTTTGAGCTATCACAACGGGAAGTACAACAACCACATCAAACAAAAAAATAGTTACAAGACAACATTTGGCAATCAGTATTACATGATCAAAACACTTATCAGATAGCATAACATTAGGTTTTCAAATTAAAATGGATGATCTAATTTGAATAATGATTGAAATACTTGAAGAAAAGGTTGAATTTTTTTTTTATGGATTTTTTTATCATACCTTTGGAGCAACTCGATGATGTCATAGACTAGAGAAACAAGGAAAGAGTATGATTTTTCTTTGTCTGTAGGCTGTGAGTTGATCATTATTACTGTGCAAATTTGTCATGGGACATGCTCTACAATGTATCATTGATGACATTTCAAAATTTTAGGAAAAGGGTTAACTTTTGTCTGTTTATGCAAGCTATACTCAGGTCATCTTGGTTCGATTATAGCTAGATGCTTGTATTACCTTGCTATATCAAAAATCATGAAAGTTGCACTTGTGTGATCATCATTGTGAATTTCCCCTTTGATGCTTGTACTAACTTCCAACATTTCAAAAGTTCAATGATGATAAACAAGAATAAAATAGATCTCAGAATGAAAATTTTGCATGGTTTATATAGATTGCATTCATGTTAGTTCTACATCTACATTATAGATTTTCCAACATTGGAAAAACATCAAAGACAACATATCTCTCTAACAAAGGATTGAGTACATTTGACACTATATAGAAAACAAAAACCAACATCATCCATTTCAGGTGCATTATCATTTTCGTATCATTCATTCACTTAAGTTGCATTATCATTTTCATATCACTCATTCACTTAAGTTGCATTATCATTTTCATATCATTCATTCACTTAAGTTGCATTATCATTTTCATATCATTCATTCACTTAAGTTGCATTCTCATTTTTCATATCATTTAAAGTGTTATCATTTTTCATATCACATCATTTATTGAGATTGCATTTTCATATCATCCATACATTTAAGGACATAATCATTTTCCATCACATTGTCATTTTCACATCATGTATATATCCATTTACAAATAATTTATAAATAATTATCACATCATGTCATCATCATACATCCATGCATTAGATTATATATGTGAGCATAAAAAATATATATATATATACATAGTATTGCATATCATTTGCATCCATCTCATATAGCATTAAAACATCATTCAATTCACTATCCATACTATCACATGACATAATAACATCATAAGAATTAGATAACACATCCCATTAGAAATTAAATGCATACATCATAGGCATCCATCATATAAACATTAGTCATACATACATCTATCATAAATGCATCCATCATAGAGAAACATGTAGATAATGCATAGATCAACAATATTCGCTGCATATCACATATAGTATCAAAATTCAATGTCAAATATACAAGGATATCAAAATGAGGAGAGATATAATATCATAATGTGGCATGAAATATCATAAAATTGTATACATCAACATCATAAAAATTGGTACATCACCATGGTAAAACTACATTAAGGCACTGTACATCAACAATAACTAGATGATACTACCCCCTCACACTGTTGGTCTCACACCACCTACTCCTCTAGCACTAGATGTACCTACCCCTAGGGATCTGCATGGTGGCCCTCCCAGAGGTGGCTGCGTAACATCTTTTCTTATACTCTGGGAATGACTCCTAGAGTGGCTTCGTGACCTGTTGGTTGTGTAAGGAACTCACTGCTCGAGAGGTACTGCATCCTCATATCATATCCTATAGTACTCGACCTCCCGAGCTAGCTCTAGTTTCTTGGCCAACATATCCCTCATTTATGTACCCTCTGTAGAACTCAAAATCCTCTCTACAATAGCCTCAACCTATTGGTATCGTTGCCTAGCGATATCTCTCTCAGCCATAGTCTAGGCAACTTGTACCTGTATTTGTGCTATCAAAGCCTGAGCCTATGCTAGTTGACCCTGTAAAATCTATACAGTATTTTGTAGGGTGGATATCTATCCCTGATTTGATGGAACTCCTATGTTGGCCCCACTTCCTATAGTGGAGTATCTCCTCTGTGGTCTCCACATTGCTGCTAGGGCAGCCCTATCATCCCCACCTCCATATCCATCATCATCGTCATCATCATCACCACCATCATCATCAATATCCTCCTCACTCCCACTCTCCTCCATATCCTCTCCCCTCTGCCTCTGCTTGGGGCTCTATGATCTACCCCCATCCACTGATAGTCATGGAGTTGGATGTGTCATAATATACTGATCATAATCAGATGTCATTCCCCCATCAAGAATATCTTCTTTATAGTCCCACAACTGTGCCCCTAAAGCAATGAACTATGCAATAGTTGCATCAAAGGAAATCTAGGGTCCCCACACTGAAATCTCCTACTAGTGATGAGCATAAATGGATGAACCCCAAGGCATCCCCTATATCCGACCATACTGTTTATGTGCCCGACCCAGTAGAAATCTCTTGATGATAGATGGGGTGCGACTGATCAAGTATCGATAAACAAATACATAAGGCATCTCCTTGGCATCCTCCAGCCACTACTCACAATCTAATTATGGATAGCATGTAACTGTATCCAGATCATCAAGTACTCTCTGCCAATATTTTAATTTTATTAGCCTTGGCTAGACAAAAATACCTGTATATGAAAAAATATATGGTCACCCAACTAGACATTATATATCCCTCATAGGCCATGTAATTGCTATATGTTCCCATGCTCCTCTCTCCAAAGTAAACTATCTGATGTAGCTCATGGTATCAATAGGAAAGCATGCATGAACTAAAAGCATATCATGTACCTTGCATGAGCATGCTTTCAAACACTCGACCCCATCCAAATGCTAGTCCCTTTGACCTACGGTCGGGATATAAGAAGCCACCAATGAATCTTGTTAATACACAAGGAAATGGTGCATACATCTCATCCATCTCATCCCATATAATCTCGTATCCAATAATATTATCATTTGCAAAAACTCTCCTTAAGGCATCGGTGCCCCCCTGCTCTCTCGTGTCATATGTCATGATATCTCCCATCATTGGAATCCATAGAATCCAATATAAATCCTTAGGAGTAATCGTCATCTCCTTTGTAGCTAAGTGGAAGGTGTTTGTATCATTGGGCCACCTCTTAGTGAGCACAATCAACAAACCCCTATTGAGCCTCATCTCTAGCATCTCCAACAATGAATTCAACCCACATGCATCAATGACATCTCTGTCTTCCAAAACAAGAAGTGGAATCAAGCTCCAAGTCTTCAGGAATTGCTCCCACACCTGAAGAATCCCTAATCTCTCCTATCAATTCGAAACATATCAAATCAGCATTTGAAATCAAATCAATCAATCAAATCAAAGCAATTAATCAAATCAATCAATCCAATTAATCATGAAAGAAAATTTATCTATAATACTATTTGTTTGTCATCAATCATGAGGAAAATTTACAAATCTTACTATTTGTTTTTCAATCATGAAAGAAAATTTATCAATCTTACTATTTGTTTTCTCATCAATTATGAAAGCAAATTTATCAATCTTACTATTTTTTTTCTCATCAATCATAAGGAAAAATTTATCATCTATCCTATCAATGAGACTCTTTCATCATGAGGTCACTTTATCAATCATCCTACCAGTCTTATCAATTATCATCAGCTACACATCAAAAATTCACTATCACATGCTGAATCAATCAACAAAAATCATCAATCAGGCAAAAAATCATGCAAACTCGCTTAAATTCAAACATATGCGCTGCAAAAATCTTGAGATGCATTAAAAATCCTCATATGCACTAGTAAACTCATCATATGCGCTATGGAATCCAATGCACTACTTAAATTTTCAAATGCGCTAGACAAAGTGCCATATGTGCGGAATTTTTTTACATATGCACTATGAAATTTGTCATATGCACTACTCTGCACAAAACATGTGGAAAACAAAGAAAAATGTGCCGAAGTCATTTCAATTTTTTGAGGAATCAAATCAAAAGGATGTTTATGCAATACCTTCTGGGGGTTCATAATGTGTTGGGTGTTGGTATCATCGAATCCGCTCAAATTTGTGCTAGTGGATGGGAAATGCCATTTTTCTCACTCTAGAGCTCAAATTTTTCAAAATTTACTAAGGCAACAATGCACAAATGATTGCAAAAGTTAATTTTTACCTATTTAAGGTTGAATGGGAGGGCAATTTTATGACATTGTTTTATCCATGGGGCAAAATCAAATTTCTTCATCTTCATATCAATCTTTCAATGGCAGATTCCATCAAATCATCTTTATCGACTGATGAATTAGATAGAAAATCAATAACTATTTTCAAAAATCATTAAAAAAATTCCACAAAAAACAAAAAGTCAAAAAAATCTGAAATTTTCAAAATTTTATTCGATTCATCACCCGAGGGGGCATGCAGGAGTTAGTTTTCCAAAATTCACATCCGAGGCAAACTTTTAGATTCTTTGAAGCAATGCATAAAACACATCACTTCAAAGAGGGGGAAAATGTATACACCTAAAAATGGCCACATTATAATAAGTCTGGTAATTAATTAAATACAAGTTATTTAATTAAATCTCTAATTCAATCTACATATGAATAAATTTAAATAATTTATTTATATTGTTCATTTTCTACTTTCTTCTATCTTAATTAAATAAGTTTAGTTACTTATTTAATTTAATCACTTTTCCATTTCTTCTTAATTAATTAAATAAGATTAACAATTTATTTAATTTAATTATCACATTGCTTTATTTTGAATAAAGTAAATATTCTTCTTTACCAAAAAAAAAAAATCACTTTTAAATATTCTAAAAAGCCATTAATTAGATATTTTAATATTTAATTAGAATCTTCTTATCCACATTCCACACATAATTAAATATTAAATCCAAAAACCACATGTCACATGATATTAAATAATTTTATTATTTAATTGTTGAATTATCTTCAACCACCAAATTAAATCATTACTAAGGATGACAAATGGGAAGTTGTCTTCACTTTTGAGTGAAAAGGTTTTGTAGGAAGGAAACATCTTCCTAATTTCTCTCTAGCTTCCATATTTTTCTCCAACTTCTCCATCTCTCACCGTTCATCTTTTCCAACTAAGATTTTTCTTCCAAAAATCTATAAATAGGACCTCTTGGCTCTTTGAAAATACATAACTATTTTCATAACGTGAGAGCTACAATCAAATATTTCAGTGATCAAGCATCTTAGAATTATAATATCCATTAGTTACATATCTAATATTTCATTTCACAATCATTTAGCATAGGAACTTAGTTTCTTGCATTTTGCATATTTACTCATTACCTAGGTTGTCATTCTGTTGGGCTTTTGCCTACACAATCTAAGAGAAAGTAGATTTAAACGAATCCTTGGAGATAGAGGATGATGAGACCATTTTGAAGAATCTATTTGGTTTGAAGTGTTTTAATCTTTTAGATTCTTTTATATAATGTTTCATTGGTGTGTTATTGAGTTTAATAGTTGACACTATTTCACACACACACCTAGAACCCAAAGAGGCTTTGATTCAGTGTTTGTTGTGGTGGACCAGTTTAGTAATATGACACACTTTATACCATGTAAGAGTACAAATGATGCCTCATACATTGCAGGGTTTTTCTTCAAGGAGGTGTTTAGGATCCATGGATTTCCTTTAACAATTGTTTCAGAAAGGGAGAGTAAATTTGTGGGTCACTTTTGGAGAACCCTTTGGAAGAAATTAGGCACAAATTTAACTTTTAGCTTTGCCTATCATCCCCAAATAGATGGGTAGACTAAAGTAGTAAATAGAAGCCTTGGAAGTCTCCTTAGGTTCTTGACTAAAGAACACTCAACATTGGGATTTGATCTTACCCCAAGTTGAGTTTGCATACAATGATTTTGTGAACATGAGTGTTGGTAAAAGCCCTTTTGAAATTGTGTACGGATTGTAGCCTAGGGGTGTTTAAACTCAGAGATGTGAGTGGAATGTAAAGGAGAAGTTCAAAGGTTGAGGAGTTTGCAATTTCCATGAAGGAAATACACCAGCAAGTCAAAGACAACCTCCAAAAGAGTGTAGACAAATACAAGCATAGTGCTAATAAAAAAAGAATAGAAGTTCACTTAAAAGTTTGGAATCTAGTCTTGGATCATCTAAGGAATAAGAGGTTTCCTAGAGAATAGTATTCAAATCTCCACATGAAGAAGATAGGGCCATGCAAAGTGGTTCACAAGCTTGGAGAAAATGCCTATGAAATAGAACTACCTTTGAATGTTGTCATTTCTCCTTTTTTAATATATTTGATCTTTACCCTTACAAATGGGATGTTATTGTAGGTGAAATTTTAGGTTCATCAACACATTCAAATGAAGATGGGTCAAAGATTTTCCACCAAGTCAACCTTTGAATCTGGAGTGTATCGTGGACACCAAAGAAGCCAAAAGAACAAGGCACAAGGTGTACTATGAGTAGTTAGTGAAGTGGCAAGTCCTTCCAATGGAGGATGCCACTTGGATGAGAGAGGAACACATAAATAATTATGGTGCAATAGTTGAAGATATGCTTTCAAGTGGAACTTGAGATTTGTTTTTCCTGGGAGTATGGTGTAGGGGCACCCATGTCCTGAAAAGTTGACAATATTGCCAAGTGTTGGTTTTTTGTGTGGTTTAGTCAAAAAAATTGTAATAAGGTCTTTTAAGACCATTTTTTATTTTTTTGGTCATTTTGAGTCATGTGGGGTCGGTTTTATAAAAAGTTGCAAAAATTGCTCAAGCAACTTTGCATTTTTGAGTTTTGAAGGAAGTTGAATCGTTGGATTTAAAAATTCAGTTGGAGAATAATTTTTTTAGTTTTTAAATGTTTAAATATGCCTTTTTTTGGTCGAGGCAATCTTCTAGGGATGTTTTTGGAGATCAAACAATAAAACATACTCTGATTTCTAAGTTTTCCATTATTTTCTTGCTGCTACACAGGGTAGTACAGTTCTGTACGACCTGTAGATGTACTAATTTTGATTGAATTGATGAGGGACTGAATCTACTATCATTTTCTCGTGGTTTCATTTATTTTCATAAATATTGAAGTGAGTTAGAGCCATTTTGCTAGAAACATCCAAGAAACCCTAGTTAGTGAGGGTTTGATTGAAGAAAATGAGTTTTTGATCCATTCCATTGGTGGAAAATCCTGATAATTAGTGGAATAGGCATAGTTAGGGTGATTTTAATTAATTTATTTTTTGCAAGAGCAGGGGATGGAGTTAGGGGAAATTTTGATGAATCCCTAGCCTAATATCACCATGTATTACACTTAGGTGTTAGATAGACTTAGGGTTTTGAAAGAAAACTATTTGGAGATTGTTCCAGTTGAAGGAAAAAAAATTTAAATACCACATGTAACATGTTAAATTTTTTTGAATAAATAATTGAATTTTGGAGATTGTATACGACAAAGTTGCCTTGTTGAACTAGCCTAATTAGGCCTAACTGGAGTGTAGCAGTCAAAATTTGAGGGCTTCATTTCAAAACAACCCTATTTGAAAAATTGATATGTTTACAAGGGGCATAAAGGGTGTCTATAATGGTGTTCCAATTTTTAGTGTTAAGTTTTCTTTGAAATTTATTTGGGAAAACCCTGTTTCAAGTACTACTAGGAGAATAGGAGATTTATGAAAGTAATCACCAAGTTGGGCTCTAGTTGAGAAATTTGATTTTTTCAGTTTTTTTTTAAGTTCTTCAAACCTTGCTTTGCATCATAGACATAGTAAAATTATTTGGATTTAAGGGAAAATGAGATAGGTTATTTTATTCAAATATAAAATACAACTATATGTGAAAAAAATACATTCTAGGTGCCACAAATTATGAGAAATTTTTTATCAAATTTTGGAAATATAGTGGAAACATGAGGAATCATAGTGGAAACATGAGGAAAGATAGTCAAAGCATGAGGAAACATAGTGGAAACACAATGAAATATAATTGAAACATGATGAAACACACTGGAAACATAATGAAAAAATGATGAAACTTAATGGAAACATGAGGAAACATGAAGAAACATAATGAAAACATGAGGAAATTTTGGAAACATAGTGGGAACAAAAGGAAATATAGTGTAAACACAAGGAAAAATAGTGGAGACATAAGGAAAAATAATGGTAACATGGGGAGAATAGTGGAAACATGAGGAGAAATAGAGGTAACATAGGGAAACATAGTGGAAACATGAGGATAAATAGTGGAAACCTGACAAAATATGAGGAAACCTAGTAAAAGCTAGAGGAAAGATAGTGAAAATATGATGAAACACAATGGGAAAATGATGAAACGTGGTGGAAACATGAGGAAATATAGTGGAAAAATGGTCCAAATATCCTTATTGGACAATGGCTCTAGATTGAATTTTTATAGTAATATTATTCTAGATGAGATAAAATTTGACTATTCTAATACCCCTAAATCCAAGGTAACAATTAAATGGTTTGATAATGTAATACAAAAATTAACTAGTTTAACCACTTTACCTACCACATTGGGAATCATTACACTTAGTGCTATCTTTTATGTGACTCATAGAGATTTAGTATACAACATTATTTTAGGGAATCCTTATTTCATGGTATGGTTGTAAATCTATCTATACTTCACCATAATCTCAAGTTCATCCATACAAAAAAGAGATATTTTTTTGTAATTGATGACAACCAATACAAGAATTTCCACATCATTGAATAGATAGAATGCTAGTTTCTCCCACTTAGTTAATTCCATGTGGAGCACTACTGAATATTTCATAATATGTTTAAACATAATTTTTATCCTAAGGATGAATAGGGTTCTCTTGACTTCACATTGCAAGCTAATAAAGAGTGTAAAATAAAACATGGGGATCATCGAATTCACTCTTTTACTGGAGATCTCTAAATACATGATAAATCAACTTTTGGTTCTCATTCTCATCCCCATTAATGTAGAAATATTCATCAATCTAAATGCATCTTGTCTTCATTTGAACTAGCTAGTCAATATGGTAAAGGATATATTGTTCTCCAAAAAATTGGATATATTCAAAGAGGATTGGGATTGGGACATCAAGGCATAGTTGAACCAATTAAGACATAAATATGGATAAAAATAAAATACAATGATATCAATAAAGTGGATAAATATAAGGTCTTAAAATGGGAGAGTGATTAAATAAATATGAACCATGTAAATTTTCCATATATTAAAAACATTTGGTAACATATTTTATTGCTCCTACTACAACATACCATGCATCTCTAGTGATATAATATAAAATTATATTATAGATCCTAATGTTAAACCTATCAAGTATTTTCAAATAAAAAATACACTCAAAATTTATTTTAATGTTCAAAAAAGACTCAAAAACATGCTAGAAGTAGATTCAATTTAATAATTTGGTTATTTTCCCTAAATATCTAACATGAAACCCATGAAAAAATTTGATGGAACTTGTGTATGAATTTTTATAAAATTTATAATATTTATAAATCACCACCCATGTAAAACTCTAGACTACATAATATTGGAATGATTGGAGACTCCATCGATGGGCATGAAATGCAATCATTTATAGGTGATTTTTTTGGATACTATGAAGTCCTTATAAATCCAATTGTATTTATTACACCATGGGGACATTTTTATTATGTTGGAAATACCCTTTGGATTGAAAATTTTGGAGGTACATATTCGTGGGCCATGATCCTAATCTCCCTTTATCCCATGAATGATACTTTAAAATATTATGTGGGTAATTTTTTTGGAAAATCTAAGAAAAAAATACAAGATGTTTAGGATTTATGAAAATATATTTAAATATATTTACTAACACAAAGCTACAATAAACACCAAGAAACATGTTTTCAAAGTTAATATTGGCCACCTACTATATTTCTTTATATCTCAATGAGGGATTGAGATGGATATTTCAAAGCCAGATTGTACTATTGACACACATTTATTGACTAATATTTTGAACAATATATAACCTACAAAAATGATACAAAGTATAAGATCACTCATCACATTTTTAAAAAACTATACATTATCATTCACTGAATTGTTAAAAACATATTATTTGAATGGAATACTAATTAGGAAAATATAAAGGAGAATATAATGCATTACATCAGTTATACATGTTATATAATGTTATATATTATTAGACATGATATGAACCAAGTATGCTACAATTTTTTTACCTTCTCATCACAAAAGATACAACATTAAATTATCCACAAAGGAATGCGATCTAAAAAATAAAACAGGTATACAGATAAAGATAGATATACAGATCGAGAGGGAGAGGGAGATATGTAGAAAGATATAAAGTGATCTATAAAAAGAGGTAGAGAGGGAGAGAATATACAGAGAGATCCAAATATATATAGAGATAGATAGACACAACCTCATGAATGGGGATATTTTTTGGGACCACTAACTTACATTAGTAAAAGTAGATAAATAAAGATTTTAATTTTTTTTATCAAAACATAAAACTAATAACTCCATAATATTCTTACATGTTATTATAGAAATTCAATCTAATGATCCATTTGGGTTGAGTGTGATATACTATAGTGTCAATTATTGTTTCATGGTCAAACTTATGAATTCTCTACATTTTTTCACAACCCTAATATTTTATCAATTGAATATTTGATGCAACAACAAAATTGAAATAATGAAAAAACTTCCTATGTGTGTCAAAGTCCTCAAATAGCCACACATTAGAATTATTCATTGGGTAAATTATAAGCTACATTCTCATAACAAAAATGGAACATGTAAGATGCTCAATGTGTTCTCCATCAAAGGTTGTGTTAGTCAATTTTTAGCCTCTATGTAATAACACAAGTAATAATTTATTCATAAGTATATATTATATATATTTCTAATTATAATAAGGATAAGTTCTTGTGGAATTCTTAACCCTAGCATACATATTAGTTAATACACTAATACCTCTTAATTAGGATGAAGGTGTATTTCCCTACATGAGCTAGTGCACAAAGATGGAGGACCAAAAAGTGGCCACCCCTTTGATTGTTTTTGAAATCCATAATGTGATCATACTATAATGTGCTGATGTTAAAACACACTCGTGTTATGGCTTGGTGTGACTAAGTCTTAGGTTCAGTCACTCCCAAGCTATAACACACTCATGTTATAATGCGAGAGTGTTATATCTTATTTAAACAAAAAAAAAAAAGATCATTCTATTTTTTTGCAACAACTATTCTCCTCCATGGCTTGAAACCCTTGCATAGCAAACTTGTGCTTTTGGAAGGTCAAAAATTCTTCAATTCTTCATCGACTATTTGTAAAAATATTGCCATGACATCAGGGAGGTTGAATAAATAAGTAATTTTTGTTTTCTGTGTGAATTTGGCATAAAATAGATATACTTAATTTTTTTTTTTGATGTAAATTTTTTTGGAAGATTTGCAACATGAGCATGAAGTATGTATGGTTGTTCCTATGTTTTCATTGATGAAAACCTAGTGATAAATATATGGGAAGTTTGCTTGGTTTACTAGAAGTTGTTCTCTATCAGTAATAATCTTTTGTGATGGATCAGTGTGTTGGTATTTGAGTCCAAAATTCACCGCAAGATCTGATATGAATCTAATCTCTTAACCATGTTTTCTTGACTCATTCAAAAAACTAAATCTTGGAGCTTGAGAAATCTTTTTTTGATAAAAAAGTTATCTCTGACAGAGTTTAACTCTATATCCTACCATTGCTCTATGTTTTATATACTATGTGGGAGACTCCTCATTCCACTAAGGTGAACATTATTATGTTGCAGTATTGTTGATAGTCTTTTGGCTAGTAGTATGATGGGAAATTAATGTGTTCTCAGATCCAGAAGGTTTTTTCTTTGAGTATTATTTGTTGGTTTGGATAATTGTGTTCTATTCTTGGCCGACTCGGTGAATTTAATATATTATGAAGACTAGTTATGTTTTATGGATGATAGCCGACTTGGTATAATGCACTACATGGATAAAATATTTAAATCTTATATAGTGCTGATGAAGAAGGTTTTGATTATTTTGTGTTCATCTAGTTAGGCCAACCTAATTGATGTATAAGATATACTTGTATATATATAAGATGAAAGATAGAAGAGAGACGGTGTGGTATGAGAGTAAGAAGTGGAAGTGAATGCAAATAGAGGAGAAGATCAGAGCCTAAATTATTTATCAGTTGTGATCAGTATAGTTTTGTTGAGTAATTGTTGTGTGAGGCAGTACTTCTTATTTTCAGCTTTAGTGGAACTAAACCCTGCACATTGAAGGTGTATCCTATCAGTTCTATCTTTTGGTAGTGAGACACTATCATTGTATCTTGGCAGTTAGCCATCTTTTGTACTCAAGCAGTGAGCCTTTTAAGGATAGTAATTCCTAGCAATGAGCCCAGTATATAATATTTTGTGATTTAACCCTCACCGTGGTTTTTCCCATTTTGGGTTTTCCACATAAAAATCTTGGTGTTCATGTGTATGGTTGCATTGAATTGTTTTTATGTTCTCTCTTGCTAATTTAGTCAGAATTGTCATAGTGTTTAAGTGGATTTTACTATGATTTTGTGGAATACTGATTCACCCCTCTCTGAGTATTCCAAACTTTTAACAATTGGTGTTAGAGCTTGGTTCCTTGGAAGAAGCCTAATAGCTTGAGGAAGGTCCCAAAATTTGAGTATGAGAATTTTTTTTCTTCAAAAGTGGTCTCTATCGAATATTTAGAAGGAATGGAATTTTTGAAGGATAGGTTGATAAAAAAAAATGAGTACATTGAAAAGATGCAAAGTAAAAGTATGGAAGCATGTGATCTATTTATTGAAGGAGAAGAAATCATCTCTAGCCTGCTGCAACAATTGGATGAGAAGAAAAGAACTGAAGAATGTTAGGAAATTGAAATTCAAAGGAAGATGGATGAATGCATAAAGTTAGAGGAAGAAGTAGAAATATTAAGATCTAGTCTAGAAAATTAAAGAAGTTTTGAAGACAAATTTAAGATAACCTTGACAATGCTTGATGAATTGATTATCTCTCAAAGACTAGAAATGGATAAGAGTGGTTTAGGGTTTGAGAAAGGTCAAAGTTCTAAAGTGAAGAAATCCACTGGTAAGAAGATGCAATACTAAAATAGAAAAATTAGGGAGCGAAGAAGCAATTTCAGAAAAATTAATGTCAAATGACATGATGCTAAAAGGTATTTATAGTTTAATGGTATTTGTTTTTCCTGCAATAAATTTGGTCATAAGGAAAAAGACTACAAAATTAAAGTGAATGATTCTCTATCATTCCCCAGTGAATTTTCTAAGAGCAAAAGGAATGGATATTGTATAGGAGTGAATTTTCACCCCTTATGTAAATTCCCCTTTGACACGTCCTCACCTTAGAAAACCAAATACAAAGGAAAAATTCTACATCACCCAATTGTCTTCCTTCCACTTGGAATCTTCCTATTGTGTCAGTGGGTGAATATTTTTTGGGGACATGCGGGTGGTGTGTAGACATCTACACGACGTGTTGTCATCCCTAACTGATTTTTGTGTTTGACATTGGCAAAGGCATTACACTTTCAGTTGGGGTTAATTTGTAATGTCCCTCTTCAACCAATAGACCTTTGAAAATGGTATATTCTTCCCACTTCTTCCTTCAAATTCATTCATTCTCACTCCATTTCATCTCTTCACAAGATCTACCATCTTCTTTTCATTCTCTTGCAATTCTCAAGCATTTCCAGCACTTCAACACTCCATTGTTGCAACAATACTCTATGAACTCCACAAAGAAAGTGTGAAGCAAGCCATAGTAGTGTGGGATTGGAGTCTTGAGAGACTTCCCTTCATTGTAGTCGAGGCTATGGTGAATTTTCCAAGTCCACTTTCTCCTTCATTAGCTAGTGAGCTTTTGGGTGGAGGTAGAAACATTTCACTCCTCTCCTTTGTTATTTGGTTGAGTAGCTATTTACTATTTTTGATTGTTTATTGTATCTTTACTTTCTCTACTTATTTATCTCATATTTCTCTATCATTTATATTTTGTTGTCCGTGGAGGTGGAAATACAAAAATGGGGGTCTAACTAAGGAAGACCCCTATATAGCCCCAACAAGTTTCACCTCTTTCTTGTGCAGGTGAACATGCATTTGGAGCTAGTGTGAAAACTAGCACCTTGGTGAAATTTTCTTTCACTTTTTATCTCATCTATTTATTTTATCATCTTTGTTTGTACCTTTCTTACTTTATAGTTCTATTTTTTTCATTTCGAAGTACTTAGCTAGGACATCAACTTATTTTATCGCAATTCATATTATACTTTATATCCTCTAGTCATATAGATTCTAGTGCACCTATGAGACACCAACACACTGTGTTTTCATCCCATAACCACACTTACATCCTTAGACAAAGATTTTTCTAAGGTATAATATCGACTCTGAAAACCAACTCGCCTATCCTAAACCTAGATTTTGGGTCTAAAGAGTGATCAAAGTACATTTTATTCCTAATCACTCTTGACCTCTATCTGAAACACCCCTTTAGAGTGAAGTAAGTTTGGATAGCCCTCCCCTCTCGGTTGTCCATGACTTGGAGCCTTGGCGTGGTTGGTCCCCCTCTCTTACATTTTTGGTGAACTTGATGTGAACCATTTTGGTTCTATTTTTTGATATTGAAAATTCCTTTCCTCGTGTTCTAGGAGTGTTGTAGGTGTGAGTGTTGTGAGGAATTCACCTTACAACCTAGCCTGTAATCCCTATTAGGCATAGTTGGAAGGTTTTGTAAGTGTTGTGCAACAAAACCTTAAGTGGGTCACTATTCTATTTTACAATCTTTAGGGGGCTTTGTGAGAGTATCATTTATTGCACATGATGGCCTCTTTTCTCCATCAACCTATCCCCTCTGAGTAGATAGAGAGTGGTGGCCTAGGTATAACCTTCACCTCATAGGACCTACTAATCGGCTTCAATAGAGAACCATCTCCTCTTTATATCCCTGTGTAGATCAATGGGAACATTGTAATGGGTGTTCTTATTGACCTAATGTCTCAGGTGAATATCATAACCGAGGATATTATGTTAATTAACTTCCTGCACAAAGATGGGTACAATGCACCTATGAGAACCATTTGTATGCATAATGGAATTTTTGCACCTCCCATGGGTAGTATTCTATTGTTAGTCCTTCTCAGGCCTAAGTCTGTAAACCTATTGTTTGACATAATCCCAACGTCTAAAATCTTTAGAGTGAAGTTGGGTATCCCTTGGCTAGTATCTATGAATGTAGTTCCCTTGGTTGTGCACAAGTGCCTGAAATTTGTTTATGGTGGGTCAGTTCATGTGATTCACAACATTGGTTACAAACCACTAGTCATGTGTGATAGCTACTCCTTAGATTAATTTTGGTCTACAACTATAGGTCCTCTTCCACCTAGGACTTGGACCTCTTGTACCAGATATATCAGAAGTACAAGAAAGGGAACTTAACACCAAAAGTGAGATACCCTTCATCACCTTATGTTGTTTCACATAGGGCTTGCTTAAAATATGATAGTGATGTCACCAAGGCTCGTAGGAGAAAAGAAGAAAAAATCTCTTAGGCCCCTCTTCTTCCTCTTTTATTGTTCAACCTGATGCTCCATATCTCCCTACTGTGGTGCCAAAAAATAATGTTATGCATTTGTGAGAGAATCTTATGGTTCTTGCTTGGAAAAAGCCTACACATCCCACATTTGAGCTTCTTTTTTGCCCATTTAGCCTAGGATCGTTCAATATGGAAGAAAGAAAGGTCCCCGTGGGGAATCCTCTATGTCCCAACCTCCACAGCATCCTACCGCTCCTACTCCTAAAGTAGTAAATAGGAAAAGGCCTCCTATCGAGGCATTAGAGTCGAATCCCCCCATTGCTTCCCATCCTACTCCTCCTTCTCCCATTCAAGAGCCTATCCCTTTGTTGGAAGTAGCTGTGGTGGATATGCAAATGGCTAAGAAGGTTTCTTCCACTCTTTCACAACCTATGGCCTCTAGCTCCAAGATTTGTAGAAACCGCGTTGCGCATGAGCACAAGCACTGGTGAAAGGCTCTTGTGACTGAGCAAGCCACTTTGTAGAAGAAGGATGCAAAGATGACCACCCTTTCTTTAGGGCCTCCTACTAGATCCTCTTCTCTCCTCCCCTTTGCTCCTATTAAATAAAGCTTTGTATCACTCCCAGATCCTATTGTGAGTGAGGGGTAAGTGCAAGAAGTTGAGTCCATGAAACGTGGAAGTTTTTTCCTTAGCCAAAAAAATGAAATCAACATTGCAAAAATGGGATCTCATTTAGGTTCAAGATCTTGAGCCTAAATTCAAAACAGGATCCCATTTTTAAAAAATTGGGATCCCATTTATAAGAGGGTCATGAACCGATGGACATGAAATGAGATCCCAATTATTACATAACAGAATCCCGATTTGTAAAAAGCGAGATCCCATTTTGTAACTGTAGACACATAAAATATACATATTGATCCTATACACTTGATCCCAATTTAATTAACACCAATTCATCCTAAATCATCTCCTCTACTAGTCATTTAATTAAATAAAATTTATTTAATTAAATTCATCATATTTCATCTCTTAATTAAATAAATCAAATTTATCTGATTAAGTCATTATCTTCTATTAATTAAATAAATCATTTTGTTTAGTTAATCCTATAGTCCCTCTTTTGATGAAACAATTCATTCTATTTAATTAATCTCTAAAGTCATCTCATTTAAATTAAATAAATTTATCTTTGTTTGATTTAAAACTAATACCATTCTCTTTAATTAAATAAATTAAACTTTATTTAATTAAGTCTAAATTCATATTCCTTTCAACTTTGATTTAAATAAATCCAAAAATCTAAATCAAACTATCACATCAGCTAATCTCGATTTAAATTAATCAAATCCTAATTAATCTTAATCTTAATCCCTCAAATCCTCTAACTTTCGCAACTTGCACTAGTAAATAAATTTAATTGATTTATTAAATCTCCTATTTTCTCTCAACATGACATCAAGGAGGGAATATTCTTCAAATTCAAAAATCCCTCCAAAAGGGTGTGTACATCCAATAAGGCATTAAAAGCCACTTGCATGTCCTTTTCCTTGAGCCAAGTGGCATTAACTCTATTTATTTCTCCCTTCAACTTGTCATTTCATCAATTTCAAATATCCACCTAACTACATTTATTTGCACATTCATCAAAATGTGCTCATTACTCCTCCACTCACATGTTGACAAGTGGCCTTTTGCTATTGGTTGGTCTTTTGTACCACATTCATCCCTTTTACATCTTTCTCCATTATTCTCTTCTATAAATAGAAAGATCTCATTTGGATTTAGGATACACAATCCATGTAATATCATTATCCATAATTTCATCCACAATATTAGGAATTTTGATCCACAACTTCATGCCACATTATTATCTTCAAGTTTTGAGAAATTTTCATCCATCCTTGTCCATTTTCATATTGTCATAGCTAGGTTATGAATAAATTTCACCAAGGAGCATCAAATTTTCACCATTGATCATCAAGCTTGCAAGGAATTGGGAAAGGGCCATTTTCCACATCAAAATGGCACCAATTCCCCCATGGGATTGAGAGTTTGATCATTTAAATAGGATTTAATAGATTTTTCATTGTGTTCTTCATATTATTTCTTGTTTTTATGTTTCAAATGAATTTCATGGGGAATGTTGTTTCTAACTTGCATATTGGGCTAATTGTGTGTTTTTTCTTTGTGTTTGTGCAGGTCTAGGATCACCATTCACATTTTGGCACTAGAAGGAGGGCGAATATGAAGAATATAACACTTTTTTTTGAGAAATTTTTTTATTTTTTTGAAGTTTTTGTGTCTACAAGAAAACTGCATCGCTGAAGTCAAACTTCATCACTATTAGTCTAGCGACGCCATATAGTGACGCTAGCAAAATTCAAACTGTGACGTTGAGCCATTCTCACCAAGAAATTTGGATTTCAAACTATGACACGAGCCTTCCAAACACCAAACTCCACCGCTGGTCAAAGTAGCGCCACATTTGTGCTCACAGGTTTCTGCACAGTCTGCCACTATCAGTCTCAGTTGTGTTATATAGAAAAATTGACCTCTTTAAACTTTGTCACCATCACAGACTGTGCTACTAGAGTTGGGTAAAAGGTAGTTTTCAAATTAATTTCTACATGTTCTCTTTCATTTTGATTTCTTTTAACTCCTAACTGGTTTTGGCCTCTATTTTTGTAGCATTAACCAATTTTTGTAGGTTGGCTTGATCAAAAGTGGAGGGAGGAAACAAAGATAAGGAATTTTCTATGGAATCATCATTTCATTGTATCAAGTGTTTTTAAACACTTTGGGGAGAAATTATAATCCCTTTTCCAAGGAATTTTTCATCTTCATTCTTTTTGTTTGGGATTAAAAAGAACAAAAAAAGGGATTAAAAAGAACTATAGGCAACTTACTAGGTTTTGTTTTGGACTTAAAAATTGAACAAACAAATCTCACACTTCAAAGTTGGTTCTTAAAAAGAATTGATATTCTGTCTTTTGAAGGATTAAAATGAACATGTGTCTTTTATGTTTTGTAATCCCTTATCCAAAGTAATATCATTTAAAAATATGTATGCACTTCTCTCGCACGTCATGGCCATCTTGAGGATAAAAAATATTTTTATGATATTAAGTTGTATAAGTGATTACCTCCACACTTCAATTTGGGTTCTTAAAATTGAACAAGATCTTTCTAGTGCGAGTGGAGTATATTGCAAGGATTCTCTCTTTGTTTCTCAACAAATTTTAATAAAACTATGGATGTGCTTGCTAGCTTTTGTTTATCCTTAGAGAGCTTGCCTGGTGGGAAAAAGTAATCACCCCAGGGAATGACCCAACTGGTAAACATGATAAATCCAAGAGAATTCCAACCGATATATAAGTGTGGGTAGTTGAGGAAATTTCAAGTATCATGAGGATAGTTTCAAAAAGAAGGGCAGTAATGGTCTCTTGTCATATGGATGATCCCGCATGAACAAAATGCCTATACTAGAACCTTTTGTTTAGAAGGACCAAATCCTTAAATCTATTTGTTGGTGCACAAACGGTCATTCTAAAGTTGTCCCACATTTTTATGGCTCATAGTAGAGATGAAAATTATTCCATGTAAGTTTCATGGGTACTGATGCTTGGCTGACTCGAGAAGTGTGTATTGTGGAGGAGAGCTAGTGTGGTCAAGAATCTAATCATCTGCTAAGAGTAGGCATAGCTGGATTTATCCAATTGGGAACTCAAAAAATATTGTCTTATTTTATCCTAGGATTGTGCATCACTTTGTAATAAAAACACTTTGCTTGGATCTAAAACATTAGAAAACAAAAATTCACTAAATCCTCAAAAATCTCAAACCCTTTAGGAGGAGAAAATACCTTTGTCAAATCCAAGTGCTCTTGCTTGTCTTGGGGATTTCATCCTTAGAGGCTTCTAAGTATTTGGATTTATATCATAATTTTCTCTTACTAAAGTCAACATTAGGAAAATATTGTCTTGATTTCCTTGATTCCCACACAAAGGACCTTGTGGGATGAGAAGAAATTAAGACATTAGACATTTAGTGTGAAAAATAATCAAGAAAGTGTTTG